>JAXDDW010000001.1:16062500-16287500 GCA_034670385.1 Hoplostethus mediterraneus | reverse complement strand
AAAGCACAAGACACACGTTGACACACACACACACATTCAAATGCCAGCATCACAACACAAAATACCGAGGAGGAAATGGAACATAACCGGGCAGCAACATAACATATTTTCCAGTTCATTTATTTTCCAATCACCCATAAACTCAAGTCCATAAACTCGTATGGGTGATTGGGTGACGATGCACGAGCGCTAGAGGAGTATAGGTGAGCGTTGGTGGTAGATGTTGTGTGTGTGTGTGTGTGTGTGCATCGGGCAGACAGCCTCGGGTTGAAAACAACAAGCTCCACGGAGCAGCTGCAAGCATCACGTTGACTCAGCTCATATTTAGTGGAATTGGAGGCTTGCTGTATTTACAGTCATTATGAAATTGTGCTGCAGTTGGTTGGGGTGAAAAAAATGACCTTTAAATAACGTGGGAAACATGGGAAAATGTTCCCTTTTAAGAGGGATAAGTTGAGAGAGACCCACTGTTTACACATGAAGACGATGTATGCTGGAAACGAGCAGAAGTAGTGGAAAGTGTTGAAAAGCGCTGCAAAGTTGGAATGTTTGCTTTGTGAATGAGATGAGATTTCTGACTCCATCATGAAGCCCAGAATCTCTCCAGAGCCTCCGGGTCTCTGAATGTGTCTTTGTGAGTGGGTATACACGCACACACATACACACACATATACACACACACACACACACACACACACACACACACACACACACACACACAGGCCAGATGTCTGTTTGGCCTGGCAGATGATCTCTGATTTCACACTCTTACTGCTTATTCCTCTCTTTGGGACTACAGCCACCAGCTATGGGACTTCTCACTACGGGCCATCCAAAACACATACATACACACACACACACGCACAAACACACACACACATGCACTATGTCTATCTTTCTCTTGCCTGTGCACTCTTGGGCAAATATGGGCACGTATGTGGCAGCGGCTCCTTTAGCATTCCCTACAGCTCCATCATTATTGACATGAGAAGACAGACCACTAATACTACAGATTCCTCTTCCCCGTGTAATAGATCCCAGATTCAGGTCTCGATTCGAAGGTTTATCCATTTGTATCCAGGTCCATGTAATCTAGCGTGGCTAGTCGCTAGTGTTAATGTAACCAGAGGTGCCTCTTCCTGGGGCGTCGCCAGAAGACTTCCTCAAACTCAAAGATGTGATTTCCTCCAGACCTCTAAGTTCTGTCTGTCTGTCTGTCTGTCTGTCTGTCTCTGTCACACCCACAAACTGCTCTGAGGCCCTCTCTATGTCCGTGTACGTATATCACAGTTATCATTTACCTCCACTCTGATTAAAGCGCGGCCCGCGGGGAAATATAGCATGCATGCTTTAAGGCCTCAGTGAGTGTAGGAGGGAGGGCCTGTCCAAAACGTCTGACCTGAAAGGTGAAATATCCAAAGTACATGCATCGGCCAACATCACAACCTATTGCATCTGACAGACTGCTACACTGACACCCTGTTTTCTGTGTGTGTGTGTTTGTCTTTGTGTGTGTGTGTGTGTGTGTGTGTGTGTGTCTACAAACCAAAGTTTAAAAGTTAACAACGATTGAGTTTTCAGGCTAAGAGATCTCATTCCCCCTCAATATTGCACACACAAACACACACACACACACACACACACACACACACACACGCGCGCGCGGGGTCACAATCCAAATTCCGTGACTCGTTGGCCTTTCTCCCAAACGAAGCATTGCACGGATCAGCGAGCCCATCAGCCTACCCTCTCCTCCTCTTCGCTCAAATCTTAGCAATTATATTTGACGTGTAACATCAATAATCTCATTTATTTTCTTGCCCCCCCCTCTTTCCCTTACTGAACCACACACAGACACACACACACACACACACACACACACACACACACACACACACACACACACACACACACACAGAAGGGCTCGCTCACTCTCCCTTTCTCTTATCTGTGTCTGCAGGAAATGTGAACCACGCAGCATTCAATAAAACCAATTTTTTGCACCATTGATCCCACAGCACTTGTTTCTCCCTCCTTGTTCTCCCCTCTTCCTCCTGGTCCTCCTCTATGGAAATGCTATTTCTGGAGGTTTTGTTGTTAAAAGTGATGTGAGGTAAATGTGAGGAGATGGCTGTGTTTTGTAAAGAGCAGCAGGGGGGGTGGGGGGGGGGTGGAGAAAGAGCGATTCATACTGAGATGAAATGAATCGCCAGAGGAGGAACACACCGGTCGGCACAGACACTGGTGGAGAGAGGGCTCAGTCACACACACACACTACAAACACACACACATACATACACAGTACACACACACACACACACTCGTCTCTGCACATCTGTGTTTTACGCGGGCACCTTTCGGCATCGTGGCCTCAGAGCAGAGAAGCCGCGCGAGCTCAGATCAATACTGAAGTCATCCAGTCATCCGCCTCCGCACACTCGGCCTCTCTAATCTTTCCCTGCACCGTGTTCCACTTCACTCCCTCCACCGGCCAGGTTGTTGTTTATCCTATTACAGCTCTAATTGCCGCGCTCACGGTAACCTTTTCGTCAGCCCGCTACCCCCCCCCCCCCCCCCCTACACCAGGCTAATGGGTAATGGCACAGGAGGGCTAATGCAACTAAGCTAATTTGGCTAGGCTTTATATGCCCACATGGACACCTCAGTCTAGCACAATGCCCACGTCTATCACTCTCTTCTTTTTTTTTTCTCTCCTCTCTCTCTCTCTCTCTCTCTCTCTCTCTTTCTCTCAGGCTTTCCTTCTCCCGCGGTTAGCTAGCATTAGCGCTCCTCGCGCGGCGGCGGCGGCTCTGTAGCAGGTTGCGGCTAATGAGTTTGCCTCGACGCTATGGCTTTTTAATTAGCGCGGTGGAGCTAAGTGTCCCGCGCGGACCCTTTCCAAAGCCCCCCCCCCCCCCCCCGTTTCCCGCCATCCATCACCCGTTCCTTTTGTTTGCCTTTCATTTACATATATATACGCCGACCCCAAATTAGCCGGTGGCTCGTTAATTGTACGTGCTGGGAAATAAATGGTCGGCGGTGCGGCCACGGGGGTGGAGGTGCCGCGGCAACATGTTTACCTCCCAAACACCCCCCAGGACCGCCGGGCTCCGGCACACGGGGAGGTCACACTGAATACACCCCTCCGGCTGGAAAGATCCATTGTGGTGTTTGGAGTAATTAGTGCAACTAACAAGCTCAAACCCACATGAAGAGAGGTGCATAAGACACACACACACACACACACAGATAAATATTTGTGCATGCCGTTATGGTTGTACGGTTGTAAATGCAACAATGGTGCACGATTTTATCAAATACTTAAAAGTACAAGCACCTGACAGCTGTAGACAGGAACACACTGTGGGTAAGGGTTGAGGTTGGGGGAAAGGCCACAGCAACCTCTGACTGTAAGGGTGGAAAACCGCTGGACACTGAAGAATTCATCCAATTAAACTATTTCCCATTGACCCGACAGTCTATTGAATGTCCCTACTCTCATATTGACTCCCGCTGTATTCATTTAGCCTCCTTTTGACGGAGCTGAATATTCAGTCGATAACAGATAATGACCGTCTCGGGTGCCGGAGCGACGACCCCCGGCCGCACCTTAAGTGTCATCAACGTTATTGATCGTACTCAAACAGTCGCACGCCGAGTTCCGCATCAATTCAGCTGTTTCGCTGATGTTGAGATGCGTTACCGATGATATCTTCACACCGCCTGTGACTGTTACCGTGTGTCGGTACATCCAAGGGGTTTGAGAATATTTGACAGATATGTACTACGCTCTGATAGGTATATATGAAGTTAACTTACATCCATGCAGATATGAATCCCCTCATGTGGGCAGCCATGTCAAACTGTGTACACTATATCTCTATATTCCCCGCTGCGTCGACACACAGTTTACAAATCATATTTTCAATCAGCCGACCTATAAGCAGTAGTACCTATATTCTCAAGTGCATAACAATGCTACTGTGTTTTTTTCGCGTCTGGCTTACACGACTGTATCCAACAGCCTCACCGTGTGAGGTATATTGTTGTGTTTGTTCCCAGTGTTGATTGGCCAATTATGGCCTGATTGTGTTCCTTGAGGGAAGCGTTCTCCAGGAGTTGTTAGTGAATGGTCAAATTATGCCCTAGCTTTTAATGTGACCGCAGGGAACCCGAGGGCCACTCCAAAAGAAAAAAAAAAAAAAAAAGTTGTTTGG
The DNA here is from genome assembly GCA_034670385.1 of Hoplostethus mediterraneus. NCBI lineage: Eukaryota > Metazoa > Chordata > Actinopteri > Trachichthyiformes > Trachichthyidae > Hoplostethus > Hoplostethus mediterraneus. Next base: position 16,283,283 of record JAXDDW010000001.1, on the reverse strand, counting down.
TTCCCTGCAAAAGCTACAGGTAACTTGTAATGACAGGGTTATTATTCAAGCGGCTGGTTTGAAAGTCATTGTTATTTGCTGGTGTGACTTTAATGGCGGCGCGGACGCCAGCGGCCGTTTGGGTGTTAATGAGAGCGTTCCAGGTGGGAGTTAGTTGGGTCTGTGCCCTTTCTCTCTCCTTCCTGACCCTTGTGTGCCCGACGCCGTGACTTTGTGTGTGTGTGTGTGTGTGTGTGTGTGTGTAAATGGAACGGCACACTGTCACAGATCTGAATTGTTTAACTGAAAATTGGGCTGTATTTTGCCCACTTACTTTCTTTACATTACATTTCTTTCTTTACATCCACACACAGAGACACACACACACACACACACACATTTGGATGTACATTAAGAGCGGTTGCCCTCTGCGGCGCGGGCATACCTCATAACTATGACTTCACACTGAAATCCAAGAGCACATCAAGGAGAACGAGGCCTGTAAAAAGCCGAATCCTATCTCCATCCATCTGCTCTTCAGACCCGCTCTGATGACGGACAGCCACCTCTGTTCTTATGCCACGATGGTATGAGATGGTCTGGCTCTGCGCTGTACACTGCAGGTAGACGGAATGTAATCATCAGCAGCATCCGCGGTACAGGGAGGGGTGTGTGTGTGTGTGTGTGTGTGTGGGTGGGTGCGGGTGTGATGAGGTGTAACGAAAAGGATGCAGTCTGACATGCTAGAGGCACTAATAGAGCAATCTGTTGTGTCACCACCCAGTAATCCTCCTTCATCCTCAGTGTGTGTGTGTGTGTGTGTGTGTGTGTGTGTGCGTGCCTGGTGATTGATGACACTACTGATGGTGTGTCTAAACACTGGCAGCCCTGTTATCTCTTATCTGACAGGGGGGAGGCGGCTCACGTCAACAGCTGCTCTTCCCCCTCGTTTATCTCTCTGTCCGTTGCCTCCTCCTCCTCCTCTCCTCCCATCCGTTCTTCTTCACCAATCAGAAACAAAAGCGCGTTCATCGTCGTGCGTGACGGTCGATCAGTGTTTGTTTGGTTTTTGAGCTGTACTTATTGTTTTCCCACCCTTCTCCGCTCATGCTGCCTCCCTTCTTCCGCCCATCCATCCCCGTCGCGGCTCTCCTGCCGTCTCCGATAGCTTCAAGGCAGTAGGAGATAGGGGGGGCTAAGCCTGCTCGCGCAGCTCTGCCGTGGGCCCCTTCTTTTCCACCGTGGGCCTCAATCACCTTAATGCGCCTGTTTAGCCATTAGCTCCTCAGAGGGGGCGGGGGGGGGCATATCCATCCATCCCTCCATATATCCCTTTATACATTAAAGGGCAGATTGATAGCCATCAGCCAGACCTCGGCCACTGACACACTCTTAATATTGTGTCTAACACAAACCAGATGGCTCGGTTGCTCCTCTAGAACACACACACACACACACACACACACACACACACACACACACAATGCTACCCCCATCCTATTCTACCACTTCCCTCCTTCTCTCTCCGGAGAGGGGATGAGCGTTCTTAATTAAAAGTCGGTGGGGATATATGGGCCCCTGGGCGGAGGTGGCTAAGCAGGATCCATTACCTGCACATCGGGGTCCTCTGGAGCCACAGTTAGGGTGAAGGTTAAGATGAGGGGGCGGAGTGTAAGGGGGGGGGGCTTTTCGGTAAGGGTCCGGGGGGGGAGACTCACAACAAAAAGTACGAAGAGGAAGTGGAAAGGACAGGAAAGGAAGAAGAAGAAGAAGGAGGGAGGGTTTGGAGCGCAAGGTGCTAGCTGAAGGCGCTAAAGCGAGCGCTTAGTCCGGCTCGAGCCAGGAGGTGCTAGTCATGATCTCAATGGCTGTATTGTGTTCACACTTGAACCGGGGCCAAGGCCCTGTGAAATATCAGAACAGAGGAGAGGGAGAGCGAAGTGTGGAAATGAAACAATGGTTTACACAACAGTGAAATAGGTCTTTTCCTCTGGTCCTCGCCAGCAGGCCCAACACTCAGAGAGAGAGAGCGTTTTATGGGCCCTCCTGGCCTGGCTAGTCTCAGGCCCCGTTAAGGCAGAGGAGGGGAGGGGGCGGGGCTACATGTGCGTAGACTAGCAGTGGATAGAAACACACACACACACACACACACACAGATAGACAGACCTGTGTTGAGCAGCCACACATAGAGTACAGATGAGAACACACACACACACACACACACACACACACACACACACACACACACACTACCCCGTGGCAGATGTGAGACTAGCCAGATATTCTCCTAATCCTATTCGAGGAGAGTAACACGTCCCCTAGCATCACGCTCGCCTCTGTAGCAACAACTAATCCTATTGGACAGAGCGTCTCCCTGCATGACCGCCAGAGAAAATCAGTGAAGGTTTTCTTCTTCTCTTTTTTACTGACTTTTTTTGTGAGAAGAGGGAAGAGGGGAGGAGGAGTGTATGTTTCAGGTATAGGAAAGGGGAAAGGGATGGAAGCTGGTCGCCGTTACCCGCAGCTTGTGTTCAGGAACTGATGCCTCTTGTCAATATCTTGGTAATTACACTGTTGGTAGTAATTTGTAAGTGAAAAGTTCATTTTTCAAAATCTTATTTATCCATTTTGGGGGGGGGAAAAGTTCCCGAAATTCCCGAAGTTCATTATTCAGTATCTCTAAAATCTTCTTTTAATTTTGTGAGATCAATAATCTTGTGACTTTACGTGAGCGAAACTCTCCTGGTGGATCCTGGTGCTGGAGAGCGATCTCTGGCCAGTATTAGCAGGTGAGGAGGAGGAGGAGGAGGCGAGGTGAGGAGGTGCTGAGAGGAGAAAGCGGAGCCTGGCTGTTGCAGTAAGCGAGGAGGAGCTCAGATGGTTCCAATAAGTCTCCGGGATCCTGCACCGCGCCATCCCAGCCCGCCGCTGTGAAAAAGCAAATGCATTTTATATGGGGCTCCGATTCGCTGCGCCGCACCTTTGTTGGTTTGGGCTCTCAAATTCAAACCTCCTGCAAAAAAAAAAAAACTTGAGACAAGAGCATGGCTGGCAAGCTTTCACAACATGGCGGATTAGGAGGAGATGGGAGGGGAGGGGAGGAGAGGAAACAGTATGGGAGAATGATGTGCAAGAAGGTGTGTGTGTGTGTCTCTCATCTTTTTCTCCCAACACACATATAAACACACACACCTCCACTCACCATTTTGAGTAAGACGTTCAGTACTTCCCCAAGGTTCGCTCTTTCATCGACGTCCCGTCTCGGCCAACTCCTTGATCTTGCGATGCGCGAGAACGCCGCTACTTCCCACCGACGCGCCGCGGGCCAGTGACACCGCGCCGGGAAAAAAAAACCTCAAATCCAGAGAAGATGGTTGGACACAGATATGACATCTTCTGTTTTGTGTCAGTTGCTCTCCGCCGAGATTTGAGGAATGAGACGGTTTGAAAGGGATAAACGCGGAGGCCAACGTTGATTTGATGCTGACCAGGAACTGACATGAAGAGGGGGGGGGAAAAAAATTCCCTTTCAATTCCGATTTGAAGCCCACGCTGTCTGGTTTGGATCACTCGAGATGTGATTGTAAATGTCTGTCTGTCTGTCCGTCTGTCTGTTTCTTGTTCTCTGTTTCCCTTCATCCCTCCCCGTTGTAGTACAAAAAAAAAAACTTTTGTTGAAGGAAGTATTCTTCTATTGGGGTGTTAATACATAATTGATAGTGCTACGTGCTCTACAGATTTGTACCCGGCCGACCACTTCCCTATTTGTGTTTGCACAGTTCCAGGAATTGTCCCGGTTTGTGTTTCACTTCCGATGCCAGTCGATAGAGTGGAGGTCAAGTTGTTTCAGCGTTGAATGCACGCTTCCTCGCCTCGTTTCTATTTGCCATTAGCCCTGGCATGGATTCATTGGGTTCTGATTGATTTAGTGCGTCTGGCTCGACTTCAGCAAATTTTCGTTTTTTCCATCCTCACTTAGCTTAGAACATAACAAGTGATGATTTCCCTTGTACATTTTGTTCTTTTTTTTATTTTCTGGGATCTAAAATTCTCTCCTTCTCTCTTCTTCTCTTATTTGTTTATAATTCCACTTAAGAACATATTTCTTGTTTTAATGTAACAGGATCTTTCATGTCGGCTTGTTGAATTCATTTGTGAGTTCCTGGCTTGGAGCCCCCGCTGGTCACACTGGTTTAGCGAGTGCCTGCAAAACATGCGTGCGCGTTGACACGTATATCACCACAAACACCAAATAATGTTAAACACACACACACACACACACACACACACACACAGACATACATGCAAACGCACACACTCTTTTTCATAGGAAGAGTATGAAAAGACAGGATGTTGCTGCAACCGCTTCAGTAAGGAATGATTCAGTGTGTATATAGGTGTGTGTGTGTGTGTGTGTGTGTAGTGTGTGTGTGTGTGTGTACATCAGCGAATGAATCTGAGATCAGCGCTATCAAACATGACTAATAGTAGCCAATAAACACGCAGTTTACTAACTCTGCTTCCCTCTCCTCTTCAGCTGGTCGACCGTTATTTTAGTCGACTTTAAAATCTGATAAATGACCTTCATTGCTTGTCCTCTTTTGTTGTCATGGCGAGAAAATATTTCCTCAATCTCGGCAACTGGCTTAATGAGTCCGGCGTGTGTGTGTGGTGTGTGACAGACCTTGACTGTTAGAGTTCAAACACCACAGACAGAGTGTGTGACCCTGATGTAGTGTTCATATATTTAGCCATTTACGCTGCACCTGCTTCACTATAATGAGCCAATATATCTGCTCACTAATTGCCCTAAATACATATCATAAAGCCCCGGTCTGTAAAAAAGCTTTCCACAAACTGTTCACCAGTAAAACACACACACACACACACACACACACACACACACACACCTACAAGTACACAAAACACGCATGTACACACGGCACATACATATACATAAAAAAAACCCACACACATAAAACACACATGGGCACAAAACACACACATAAGCATGCATGTGTGTGTGTATGTGCATTTCCACACAGAAGCACTCACACACACACACACACACACACACACACACACACACACACACACACACACACACACTCACACACTTATCCAGCCATTTTAACAAGGGGCTGTAAATAACACATAGCCGTTCCATTAACGAGGTCCAGCCTGAAAACTCGCTGGCTCTCTCTAAAGCACACACACACACACACACACACACACACACACACTTCCTGCTTTAAGGTACCCCAACCTGGCAACCGAGCACATGGCAACCTGCTCCTTCAGTGATTTAGGATTTAGGAGAGGAGGAGAAAAGATGCTGGGACAAGACGGATGAGTGTGTGTGGATATGGTGGCGTGACGATGAAAATATCACACGCTGGCAAACCGGACACGCGATCAATACACGTCTTCTAACGCAGATTTAGATCAGGGGCCCCGTTCTGAAAATATTTCTCATTAGATGCAGAAATGCATCTCTGGCCTCCTGGAACCGGGAAGATCTCGGTGTAGATGCGTTCCTCCTTCCTGTCTGTGAACCTCTAGCAAACGTAACAAATACCGAAATGAAATGATTCCACATTTTGCCGGGGGGGGGGGGGGGCTCCCTTAAGAGCCCCAACCCCACGTTTAGTGTCATTTCTAGGAAATGAAAAGTTATATGGGTTAAATCCAAACACGATGGGATTTGACGTAAGATTGCTTATTAGTAGAGAATTCTTTTTTTTTACACCACACACACACACACACACACACACACACACACACACACACACACAGCTACACACACACAAGTGATAGCTGTGTGACAGCAATTGCAAAGCTGATTTAAGAGAAGCAAGTTGGGTCATTAGAGAGCTGGGCTACATTCTGATACTCACACAGCACACACCCATGTACACACACACACACACACACACACACACACACACACACACACACACACTACAACCCAGATGGCTTTTACAAGGCCCCAGGCCCTCCCTGGCCTGCCTGCCTGGTTTTTAATTATGTCGATGGCTGCCCGGCCCAGATAAAATGGGTCAGATTTAACACACCTTCACTCACCTACCCCCCCCCCACACACACATACTACATACACACCCTGCACACACACACACACACCCCAGCACCTTGCATACATATTGCACATAGTGCTCACATCTAACATCGAACACACAATGCACACACACACACACACACACGCCTTCTACACACACAAACATATATGTGGCACATTTACTTGATAAAAGGAAATGTGTGCGCTTGTGTGTGTGTGTGTGTGTGTGTGTGTGCGTGTGTGTGTGCGCGCACGTGTGTGTGTGTGTGTGTGTGTGTGTGGATTTACAGCCTGTTTCCTCCTTAGCTGTCATTAGGCCGCCAGACATGGCTACACAGGTGTACTATTACCAGCATCAGTAATAGGCCTCACCGACACACACACACACACACTCACACACACACACACACACACACACACACACACTCATAAGTACACTCTTATTTTAAAAGCCCAATCTATCCTCACAGTATGACTCCTCCTGTTGAACCACTGCGGCCCAACTACTGACTTTGATTTAGGAGAGATTTATTGGATTGAAGATACATTTTTAACTATGTGTCATCTGAGATTTTCATGTGTGACAGCTAAGCATGCTTTTTATATATTGGTTGATTGCATTTAATTGCATTTATAATGTTTGTAAGCATGGGAATAAATCAAAGCTGAATTTTCAGTGGGGCTAAGAAAACTCAAGAAAGACATGTGTGACTACACCCCAACATTTAGACGGACCAAATTTGGATTTGAGGGTTTATGTCGGGTAACACGTGCACGTGTGAAGTTGCTGAATGAAGTGATGGTTGTGGTGGTGAGAGAGAGAGAAAGAGGAAGATCTACAGGATATAGATGGAGGGAGGGGGATGTACTGTATCAACACCAGCTTGTTCCACGATACTGTTTTAAATCACTTTCCATACCCCAGACGGGGGTAGGGCACCTACTGTCGAGGTGCCCTCGAGCAAGGCGCTGAACCCCCTTACTGCTCAGGGACCGACAGCAGGAACTGTGGGAATGTGAAGCAGGATGTTTCTGGGAAAGATCTAGCATGCTCAGTCTGGATAAATAAAGGTTGAAATAAAAACAGAATAATAATCAGAGGTTGTTGGACATCAGATCTGTCACTGGAGGCTCTCCCACGTCTGCTCTGCACCTTGGGACCAAATGTCCAAATGTGTGTGTGAGTGTCTGTGTGTGTATAATGTGCTTGCTGTGGCATATTTTGCAAAACCTCTCTTCCTGCATATCTGAGGGGAGCTTGGAAAAATCACACACACACACACATACACACACACTACAACACACACCTACGAACACTGTCTAGAGTCTAGAGTCAGGACACTCCAGTTCAATTAAAGGGATTTAATAGCTCAGGCATCAGGCAACAGCTTGTGTTTTTATGTGTGTGTGTGTGTGTGTGTGTGTGTGTGTGTGTGTATGTATGTGTGTCTTTCTGTCTCTCCGTCTTCCTTCCTCCTCCTCCTCCTCCTTTGCTCCCTCGCTGTCTGCCCTCCCACATCATCCTCACCCAGAGCCACAAACCACTAAAGTTAATAAAATGTGATTAATTTCTCTCTTCTGTCTCTCTCTCTCTCTCTCTCTCTCTCTCTCTCTCTCTCTCTCTCTGTCTCTTTCCTTCCTGCTTCAAGAGAAGGTTTATTGACAGGACCCCCTGTGCGCCTGTCCACCTCTCACCTCCACACACACACACACACACACACACACACACACACGGACACACACTCATTTAGGCTGTTGAGCGATGTGGCAGGGTAGGGTCATCTCTGCAGGCCCCCATCCATCACATACGCATTCACACACACCCACACGCGCTCAACACACACACACACACACACACACACACACACACACACACACACACACCACACTTACATGCGCACATGCACACAAACACATTGGAGGCTGTGGGGATCTGCACTCTGTCAGCCACTTTATTAGTCAGCCAGTGTGTGTGTGTGTGTGTGTGTGTGTGTGTGTGTGTGTGTATGCATGTTAAGGGGCCTCCCTGCTGGAAACAGACCCTTTTCCAGAAAAGATACACACTCTCACACACACTCCTTTATTTCTTGTTAGTCGTCCTGCGCCTTAATTTGCAACACCTCAAACAACCAGCTCCACAGCCCACTTCACAGCCACTCAATCTGTCACTGTCACCTCACTGTTTCCATGACTGTGTGTGTGTGTGTGTGTGTGTGTGTGTGTGTGTGTGTGTGTCTGAGTGTGTAATTCTTAGTTTGTCTACAACCGTCCCACCCTTGTGTGTGTGTGTGTGTGTGTGTGTGTGTGTGTGTACAGCTGCAGGGACGTTGGGAAGTTTCATTTCCACCTCTGCTCCTCTATCTGCAGCGCTCTCATGCCAGGCTGCCCCCTAGCTGCTGAAAGGAGAAGTACACACAAGAGAAGTGTCGATCCCCCCTTCCTCTCTGTCTTACTCTTTAAATTGACGCACACAACCACACACACACACACACACACACACACACATTCTAGCTGGACATGACAGCGAGATTAAAAGGCTGTTTGTCATCCGTAACTCCTCTTCTCTGCCTCCTTTTTTTTATTTTGTCTCTCCATCCTTTGCTCTTCTCTTTGGTGTGAAACAAACCCCTCATTTGCCGGCCACTTCCCCAGGATGTGAGTAGGTGAACCAGGGGACAGTCGGCCCTCTTTGCTACTGCATGTTCTCAGCACCGCTTTCCTGTTTTCAACCTTCAACGTGAAGAAATCTTTCAGCTACCATTAGTAAAAAAAAATTTTTTTTAAAATGTGTGTGTGTGTGTGTGTGCACTTGACTCCCTCAATCCACAAGGCATGTTTCTGAGGCATTCACATACATGCTTGCTGTGCATCCACATACATACACACACACCATCCTCACCAAACCACTCACCAAGTGCTGCAGCTATATATATATATAATACCCATTGAGCTTGCTTAACTTGTCAATCCGCTGAAGCAGGCAGTATGTACATTTAAAAATATATATATATTACTAACCACACACAACGTCTAGGTGATGGCGAGGTCGCACCTTTGACTGTGGCCGTTTCCCTACATGGAAAACATCCCGGGTACAAGTTAGGAAGGAGTCGCTACATTCTCCGGCTTTTGAAATGACTTGAAACTCTAGAGACCTAAATTCTCTCACGTCCATTTCGCACGTCGAAACCGGGGCGGCGCAAACAAAGCAATAAGATCACGCTTCATAAAAAAAAAAAAAAAGAAATTCCCCTTATAGACACACAATACCCGAGCATTTATGTCTCACATCCTGTAAGCCTGCTTCTATCTCCATCTCACATCAAAAAATCACAATCACCGCCGCGCACCGAGCTGCCATTTCCATTTTCTCTCCCTCCCGTCAAACAGAAAATAATATGTACCTTGTCACCGGTCTCTACCCGTACAAGCAACTTTTTCTCTACTAATTCAGCCCTGTACGCCGCACACATCCGTCAGACATAACTGGCTGGTGGAGAGGGCATGCCGAGACATCCATTAAAGGTTCCTAGCTGTCAAAGGTTCCCCTTTGTGCTGTGAGGAGCGATATAAGTGTCGTGCTCTTATCAGAGCTTCCTGTGGAGTTGGATCTGCATCCTGCCCACTCAGAGCCGCTTCTCTTTCACTGAAGTCTCCTGCGTGTGTGTGTGTGTGTGTGTGTGTGTGTGTGTGTGTGGTGGGTGGGTGTGGGTACGTGTGTGTGTGTGCTGTCATAAGTGCATTTTTTTTTTCTGAAGCTGTTGGATTAAAAGGTCAAGCATTTATTTTACAGTATGTTTTTTTTTGGATAGCAGGACAATAATTTGGGAGTGGTTGTATGTATTTAATACGGTCGGCCTCCATGTGTGTCTTTGCTCACACATGGAGGGGTTTTTTTCTATACTGACACTATAGGACATGCTCTCTGATTAGGCTCTTTGCCCCGGGGGAAGGACTCGGGGTCTCCTGTTCTCTTCCCTCCACTGCCCTTAATTAGAAGGGCATAGGGGGCCTACACACACACACACACACACACACACACACACACACACACACACACAGAGAGAGAGCGAGAGAGCGAGAGAGAGATTATATATCCAGAGCTGAGGTTGTTTTCACCCCTTCAAGTTTTTTGGATAGATCCTGCATGGTTACCTCTTTTGTCCAGTTCTGTCTTTTATTGTCCAGGTTACAGAACTGAAATGACACAATAGTTGTTGTTGTTGTTGTTTTTTCCCCCAAATGTGATATATAACGTTGATGAAAGGATGGAGAGGTTGAGGGACGAGGGAACTGAGATTTGCCCAAACATGAGATGGGACATGCAAGACGGGGATCTCTCCCGTCAGGATGACTGGTTAGAAATGATTTGATAGAGAGCGATTTCATCTCGTTGTTGAAGAGACACGTTCCTGATGGTGGGGGGGGGGGGCGGGGGGGTGGAGCTAGCTAACTTACCTGAGCTGGCGCTACGGTTACCATCTGATACCATCTGACCCCCAGTCAGTCTAAGAAGAGAGGAGAGTTTGTCTGTGTGTCTGCAGTAGCACGGCTTGCTTTCTTTTTGTTACAACTCTTGCACACGTGGAGCTGATGATTTCCAGCCCGAGTTCACCCCCCACCACCCCCCCACACCCCCGTGACGTAGGGAGAGAGGGGGAGAGGAGAGGGGGGGGGGGGAGAGGAGAGGGGGGGGGGGTAGAAAAAGAAAGGTAAATAAACAAACAATCAGCCGTGGGCTTGTTCTGGCTCTCCCTCTCTGTTGCACCTCATTTGAAGCCTTATAAATCAGGCTTCCACCCGGAGACAGGGTGTTAGCAGGCCTCCCAGACAACACACACACACACACACACACACACACACACACACAGGCCTGCTGCTCATTAAGCCCATGATCAGACCCTTGCCTTAGGTGCGTGTATAGGTGAGGGGGGAGCAGTGTGTGTGTGTGTGTGTGTGTATGAATACTCCAATGCCTCATACTCGTGTGCATGCTGCCACACCTCTGTATGTGAATTTGTGTAGAGGTCCCCCCCTCCCCCGCCTCCCCTCCCTCCCTCCCCCCCCCAACTCCCACCTGGGTCTAAGCTTTTCTCCATCTGTTCATAAAACATGTACTATACCTGTCGGAGCTCCCCAGCACCGCCGCGACAAGTGCACTCTGACTCCAGCGCCTGCAGAAGAGATATTGGGTGGAGGTAGTTTGTGTGTGTGTGTGTGTGTGTGTGTGCATGTGTGTGCGTGTGCGTGCATGGTCAAGGGGGTACGCCTGGTTAGTTTTCAGTGACTGTTTTCACACATAAAATAAAGGCCTGGACTCCATCAAGGTTCGAGGTACAAACTGGAAGCAGGAGAGTCAGTAGCCGGCCGAGTTTCCCGTTGGACCGATGCAGTACAAATAATACAAATAATCCCGATTTGACTATCAACAAACCTCCCGGGATTTCCAGCGAGGCATTTGCATGAGCGGGCACTAACGGGGGCGTTGTTATCGCGGTATGGGCGCGGCGGAGGCTAACCTCACACCTCAACGCCACCTGAACACGTGCGCTACTACCTCCAGCCGTTACCTGCCTGCAACAGGGCTGGCCCTGTTGACACACGGCCATCACCTCCCACACCTCCCACACCTCCCACACCTCCCACAGCCAGACCCTTTTACGTTGTTTACTCACCGCCACCTTTTTCGCTGGACCCCCGCCCCAGCGCACAACACACCTTCTGCACGCGCTCCACTCCCGACGACAAAGAACACGGCCGTTCGCTCGCTTTACTGTAAGGGGGGGGGGGGGGGAGGGAGAAAAAAAACCAGCCAGTTAGCGAAGTTCGCGAACTCTGAACGCATCTGGGAAAAAAAAACAAAAAAAAAACGTCAGACGGTTTGTTGGTTCTTCTCCATCACACCTCGATTTCCCTCGACGGACATTCGACCGTGATTAGGAGGCGCGGAGAGTCGACCCCGGAGGTCAAAGTTGAGCTCAGTCCCGGGCTGATTGGGAGTTGTAATTAGAGGACTTGCTGTGCCCCCCCCCCCCCCCAAGAGGATTCACACAGGCTCAGTATCGCTTCCAGCGCTGGGGGAAATCGGAGCTTTCCACCCCAGCTTGGTGGAAAAGCCAAGCTGCGGGGTTTCAGCGGAGTCGCCCCCCAGATTCCTCACACACACACACACACACACACTTACACACACTTACACACACACACACACACACACACACACACACACACACAAAAGAGCCAAGTAGACAAACACTCTCCAAACAAATCTCCACAGCCCAATGTTGCTGTTTCAGTAGTGCACTAACGGTTTTGTCAGTTTTGCTGATATCAGATCTGCTCTTTTGCAAATTTGAGTTCTTACGTTGTGGATATTGTTCCCAAACTCTTGACCTGTCAAACCTGTCCAGCTAGTATGTCTTGTAGACTTTTTCAAACTTCTCTGGTCCAGCAGAGGAGCAGTGAGATCCAAGCTACGTCACAACTTCACCATTAAAAAGGTTTTCTGTGCAGCGGGTTACAATTTTGTTGAGAACGAGGTCCCATGTTCCTCTGCAGCCGGCAGGGCAATGTTACTCCCCCAGTTATTTCCTCACTTTTTTTTTTTTTTTTTTTTACTCCACAATAAGCCCCTCTTCTCTCCTCTCCTCCTCCTCCTCCTTCACCTCCACCTCCATCCTCCTTCATTCTCTGTGAGAGCGGGTAACATGAAACCTGCTCTAGGAGTCCCGGGGGGGGCGCAGGGGTTACAAAGGGTGATCAATATGTGCCAGAGAAAGTCTTTAGACAAGTGAAAGAAGCCCCCAGTTTGTGTACTCCCTCCTCCTTTCTCCTCCTTTCTCCCCCTCTTTCCCCCCGTTTCCTCTCCTTGTTGTCTGGAGTGATGAGGTTAGGGGGGCCCCCAACACCCACGGACATGTTTCCTCTGTGTGTGTCTTAATAGGCTGAATGACACCAAACTTCTGGCGTGGTCTGCTCTGCTGCTGCACTACTCCTCCACGCGCGGGAAACGCCTCATTCCGATCGCTCACCTTGCCGTTAAAAAAAATGAAACTGCCGCGTTGCTGTTCTCTAACCTGTCGTTCTCCAACAGGTGGTGGACGACATGGGCAACGTCAAGTTTGCACTGGACACGGGCCTGGAGGCCGCCAGCAGCTGGCTCAAATACGTCCGCTCTGCCCCTTCCTTCGAGGAGCAAAACCTTGCCATCTGTCACCTCACTGGAGACCAGGTGAGTGACAGGACAACGATAGAGTCACACGAGAGAGAGAGAGAGAGAGAGAGAGAGAGAGAGAGAAACAGCACGGTGTTGTCAGCGATGGGGGGGGGGGGGGGGGGGAGACGACGGGGAGCGGCTGCTATTGTCTCCCGCTTCCCATCCGCTATAAGAGTGGACTCTGTGGGCTGATGAAAGGGTTTAGTGTGTGTGTGTGTGTGTGTGTGTGTGTGTGTGTGTGTGTGTGTGTGTGTGTGTGTGTGTGTGAGAGTGTATGAGCCTGCGCGCGTGCGTGGACGTGCACGCACACGGCCCCGTATTTACCATTGTGGTAGCGAAATGTGTGCGCTGGTAATGAGTAAGGAATGGCTCTATTGTGTGTCCACGGCTGGGCCAATTGCCAGTGCTATTAGGAAATGACCCATGTAAAGAGGCTGGAGAATAGCCTGACACTCCTGAGTCCTATAATAACCATTATTCCAGGCACAGTCTTCTTCTGTGGAAGCAGTCTCTCTCTCTCTCTCTCTCTCTCTCTCTCTCTCTCTCTCTCTTTCTCTCTCTTCTCTGACTGTAAGGAAACCTGGGTAGGGCATTGGAATATTTTGGAAAGACGCCCAGCCAGTGCCCATAAAACCCCAACTGCTTAACCAGGCCCTAACCCCATGCTATGTGTGTGCCACAACCTACTGCAGCACTGTATTAATGTGTTTCTCTTTTTGTTGTTTTGCTGTGTTGATCGTCGTCCTCACAGATGAAATACTGGGTGGTGTTTCTCTGTCGTCACGCATTTCAGTTTAGTTTTTATTTGTGATAAAATACAGAACGGTGATTAAAAAAAAAACACACACAGATGGAGTACATTAATAACAAAAATGATTAAAAAAACAAAACAAATGCAGGGGAGATAAAAAGAAAAAAAAACAAGTCGACGAAGGCACTGCTGAATTAGACGTCAGAGCAAAACCTGAAGCGTGAAGACAGCCTACCAGTTGCCAAACGCGTCCGTTCGACTCGCCCGCGCCGCCGCCGCCGCCGCCGCTGTCACTCCGCTCCTATTTGTTGCCTAATCCCCGCCTTAACGTCGCTCTTTCCCTCCCTCCCTGTCTCGGTCCCTAGCCGCCTGTTCCTCCCCGTCTTTGTCCCCGCTCTCTGTCCCGTTGTCTCGGTCTGCCACCTGTCACTCCGCACGCACCGAGGGGACAGGCCAGCGTGTCCGTTTAAGCTTCAAGACGTTAAGCCTGACCGATAGAGGGGGGCGGGGGGGGGGGGGGGGCTTGGACCCGAGCGAGGAGGGGGACACACGGGGGCCTCCCGAGATTGACAAGCACCAATTGGCTGGCAACACCAACCCGCCTAATCCTTTTAAGATTTTCACATCGGTGCCCCCCTGCCACTGCCACACAATGTCAAAGAAAGAATCAGGGCACCGGCGAAAACGGTGCAGAATTATCAGAGAACAGGAAAAAGGCCACGTGCACACGGGTTGCTTTTTTTTGATGTGTTTTGGGGTTGTTTGTACTTAGCGGAACAGCCTTTGCTTTTGTTTGCTTGACCAGTTGTTGAGTGTGGCGGCTCACAGGCATGACCCTATCATTTATTTACACACACGCACGCACACACACACACACACACACACACACACAGCCACTCAGTGCTAAAATGCATAATTTATCAGACTTTGTGCTCTTTAGCTGATTTTTTTTGTATCGGCATGCACAATGCATGAGTTTATGGAAATATGTGCACACCGGGCAAATTCAAATGCGAGCAGTAACCTTTTAAAAAGCAAGTGGATAATTTATTTGCGTATTTGTTTGTTGTCATTAATGTTGTAAGGTATGAACCAATAGATGACCATGCATCATTTAGACTGCCATGCAATATGTTGATATTATATACATACTTGTATCCAAGAGACACTTTTTTCTCAATATTATTACTTTCGTAGTATATAATGCGTTTGGTCAAGGTGTGTGTGTGTGTGTGTGTGTGTGTGCTAGTGGTGCTAGGCGTCTTCAGACAGGTGTGTTGGTCTCCGTCACTACTCAGCGCTCTAAGGCTTCTGGCAGAACAAGGTTAAAGATACACTGATGCCCTGCCAGTTCCTCCTGCTGCTACTCCAAACATTCACACACACACACACACACACACACACACACACACACACACACACACACACACACATCTACACACATATTTCCCCCAACCTCATGCGCATATGCACACTGCACGTTTGGTATCTCTCTCTACTTGTGTATGCTGAACTGCACCTGCACACTTACATAGACACATGGGTGTTTACACACACACACACACACACACACACACACACATTTCCACCAACCTTTCTCACTTAATCCTGTTCCTAATTTCATTCTAATGCAATATTCAAGCTCCTTGAATAACTGATGAATTCACAAACACGTAATTCAACAGTTTTCCCTATCTGTGTGTGTGTGTGTGTGTGTGTGTGTGTGTGTGTGTGTGTGTGTACATGTGTGCACGCTTTCCCATTCATTTTGAAGACCAGAAAAAAACAATCACCCAAAATTGATTGTGTGTAAGCCGGCCCAGTTAGTGGCCACAGGCCCGGATTGCATCTAGAGAAGTGGCCGGGATAGAGACGGAGGGGGAGTCTGTGTGTGTGTGTGTGTGTGTGTGTGTGTGTGTGTGTGTGTGTGTGTGTGTGAGTGTGTGTATGTGTATGTGTCTCGGGGGGGGTTCTGGAGTAGAAAAGAAGATGAACCTTGTCCACCTTCTTGTCACACAAGTCCTTCGTCCTTTGTGCATTGGAGTGGACCCCCTTTCAGCGCTGACTGATCTGCCCTTCTACCCCCGGTTCGATCACACATGCCACAATAAATAGGCACCGTTGTGTGTGTGTGTGTGTGAAAGTGTGTCTTTGTTGAGAGTGTGTGATTGTGGACCTCAGTTGTGTGTGTGTGTGTGTGTGTGTATGTGAGGCGACAGTGGGGGATTATTGCGGGCCCTATGGCTGGCATTGATGGATGAGGCATCTGTCCCCTGAACACTGGACAGAGATGGGAAGAGGTCAAGACAGGTCCGAGAGCCTGAGTGCTGTCAGGACTTTACTGTAGACGGCCTCGTAACATTAGACACACACACACACACACACACACACACACACACACACACACACACAGAAACATCAGCCAGAAACAGCCCAGGTCTAGCTATGGGAAATATTTAAAGAATTTTGATAACTCATCATAGTGTGAACTTGAATTATACATCTGTGTTTTTTCATTGCTGGTCTATAAAGCATGTTGTTCAGACTTAGGCTCAGGTTCAGGCTTAATATTCTTCAAGTATATATGTGTTTTTTTTAAATCCTGCAGAGGAACTGGAAGATAAAATAGTTTCTTTTTTTTTAAAATTATATTATAGATTATTTTTAAATTGGTCCTATTCGTTAACTGTAAAAAAAAAAAGTATAAAATCTGCTGATTGTAACGAATCTAACCTGCTAAATTGAGGCTAATTTCAAAAAGACTATCTATATAATTAAAGCAATTAGAAAGGTGTAACAGAAATTCAGAAATTTAGGTAGAAGTAATAAATACAACGTAAATTACCCTGTCGAGTTATCTAAACAGAGACATTGCATTCCTCTAACAACAACAAAATATCCCTTAAGAATTATTATTTTCCAAAACCCAGTGTTTTTATGTGGCATTTTGTTACATTTATTGAACGATTTATTCCTATATTGCCGCCTGCAAATGAAAAAAATGAAAATTATATTTTGATGTTTCACAAATAAGTAATTAATAGCTTTCTGGCGCCTAAACTGACCAAGCAAGATTGACACCATTATTCTAAAGAGAATCAAAATGTTTCAGGTAATCCTTGGCACAAGTATGTTTAGGCCACACTTACACAAACTGTGGAGGAGATCCAGTATAATAAAAAGTGTTTGATACAGGTTTGTGTGTTTTGAGGAAAACTTAAATAACATGAATCAGTAACTGATCTAAAAACCTTTAAAAATAGAAGAAGAAAAATCATTTTAATTGCGCTGGACGTGCGGCCGCTGTTTATCACGCGTGTGTGTGTGTGTGTGTGTGTGTGTGTGTGTGTGTTTGTGTGTGTACACATGCATATGTCTGAGTGTGTGTGCGTGCGTGCGTGCGAGCGTGCAAGTGTCCCAGGTCGCTTTATCCATTATTTCCATCAATAATAGATTTATCTAGCGACCAAAGCGGCGGCGGAGATCGGAGATGCGGGGAGGGGTCTCCTCGATAGATCCCTCAATCCTTTTGGCTGGAGATAAGAAGAGGAGGAGTGGCCGACGGGTAACC
This sequence comes from Hoplostethus mediterraneus, assembly GCA_034670385.1. NCBI lineage: Eukaryota > Metazoa > Chordata > Actinopteri > Trachichthyiformes > Trachichthyidae > Hoplostethus > Hoplostethus mediterraneus. The sequence goes on along the minus strand of JAXDDW010000001.1, from coordinate 16,265,693 downwards.
GAGAGAGCTCCAAGGGGGCAATAGGGAATCACTAATGAGAGAGAGAGAGAGAGAGAGAGAGGGAGAGAGAGAGCGAGAGAGAGAGAGAGAGAGAGAGAGAGAGAGAGAGAGAGAGAGACTCATCATCATCAAAGACGCGCTTACTGACTAGAGAGTAGTGGAGCGTCGGACTCCATCCAGCTAGAAGGTGACGATCACCGCCAGTCCGCAGCCTGCCTGGCCGCCCTGCGACCTCTTCTGCCCGGCCCTGCCCGCTCCAGCGCCCCGCTCCCTCTCCGGTAGCCTACTATGGGTTGTGTCGCCAACTCCACCGGGACTGAAGTGCTACTGCAGCTGGAGGCTCTCCGCACCGCCGCGCAACTTTCCCAACTCTTCCGCCTCACGGAGAAAAGAAAGGTCAGGTCGAAAAAATAACGAGGCTGCTAATAACGGGCACTACGGGTTAGGGTAATTGTGGTAAACTGCTAGGATAATAATGCTAAGAATAATAACAATAATAATAATAACAATAATAATAATAATAATAATAATAATAATCCATGGTGCTCTCGTTGATTCAGGCCTTATGGACAAATGTGTCTCCTTGTCACAGCTTGTCTCATCATAAGGCCAGTAAGTCTCGGAGTTAGTTTCTCAAGCCTTTTCTGTGTGTGTAACTGTGAAATGTGTCTCTGAATGAGTGTGCTTTACCTTTGTGGTACCTTTGTTTGAATTGGTGCAGAGCGCCCCCATGCGTCCGGAGATCACATCCTCTGTGCACTTTGGAGCCGTGCTGGTTTATTAATGTTTGCGCTGTTGTTTATTTGATCGTGTTAGGCTGTAACGTTTGATGGGGCAAATGCCACATGTGATTGTTACCCAATTTAATTTAGTTTTCCTCAGGCTGCGTGTATTTAGAAGAGCTTTGTCTATAGGTGGCCGATACGTCGGGCCAGTGGTTGGGGTGTGTATGGCCTCACATCGCCTATTGCCATCATTATATTTCTATTTTCCTTGTGTTGACTTGAGCAGAAACACATATAGTCCGAGAGTAATTTATGTTTAATTCACACAAGTTAATTCACACTGAATCAAACGAACCGTCCTTGTAGATATGAGATCCGGAAATTCCCTGTTTGCTGTAAATAAACAGAGGAACAGAAAAATAGATGAGCTGTTTGCTGGTGTATTTCGTTTCATCCACTGGATTTCATCCAGTCACACCGATTTGTTCTTCGTTTTCTCTCTGCGAAGCTTTGAGCCAGTTTGATCCTGACAGACATTTAAAATCAACTTGTTTTTTTTTTGTGTGTGGAAAAAATTTTGGACCTATTTTGCTTTTTCAAAGAATGATTTATAAGAAAGAGAAATGACTGATTATTTCAATAGCATGCAGTTATTTCATTACATACAGCTCAAATGAACACTGGACAAAACTATTAATTTCGTTGTTTTTTTCCACATAGGGGGCTTAGCATGTATTGATTTGTGGCTGTGTGGTTTTAGGATATTTAACTAGTACGAATATATTTGATATTGTGATTATTGTGAACATTTATGAACAAATTATGCCCTAATTAGTCTGTATTAACCACTGTAGGATCAATCGCAAAGAAGCCTGGATCATGTATTTCAGGCCTAGAAAGTCATTTTCTTTGCTAGCCTATGACAAATGTAACCATATTCTTATGTTAATATTATTAATTGTAGCATTAGATTAGGATAATACATATTTGAGGGTGTAGGCTTATTATTTCCATCTTGACCTAACGATGAATTCTCTCTCCCTCTCCCTCTCTCTCTCCCCCTCTCTCTCTCTCCCTCGTAGATTTATTATAAAGCTGTCCGGGATATCGATGCAGGGGAGGAGCTTTTAGTGTATATGAAGGACGGTATTTTCCCCGAGGGATCCATGGCACCCAACCTAGAAGGTAAGATTAATGCGCGTCATTAGCGCACATTTTAAACAAACTCCAACCAACATCCTGCGTTGCTTTCTCGGCCAACACACTCCATAACCCCGCTAATTTGGTGGGGAAAAGACACCATCTCCCTCTCCAAGAAATGTGAATTGTTTCAAATTGTGAAGATCCAAGATGAAATTAAATCTTGCATTAAATGTGAGGCTATTTTGGACCTGTCGTTTAAAATGAATGCCAATAATGAAGCGTGCCCATGCCAGGCTGCTCTGCATTTTCTTAGTTTTTGGCGCTTGGGCAGTATTCTACAACGTAATAGGTCTATTCCTCGGAAATACTTTGTCAATTTGTATGGGCGTCAACTGGCACCGGCACCTTAGCATAAGTGAGTCGGAATTTGATGCTGGATTGTTTCTCGTTATAATGGAGAGGAAAGATCAGGTACAGAAATTCCCAGAAATGATTAGAAATCCTTATCTAAAAACTCACATCACTTCCCTCTAGTTTGATAACTATTTATCACACTGACCAAATAATAATATCCGCAGAAATGTGGTCGATATAAACGGGTTTGGAAGTTTTGGTAGTAATTGATAGATTCAGGCACTTTGCCAAGCCATGTGCTTTAGTGACCCGACGCCCCTGATAATCTTATTTGTTATTGTATTTCATTAAGCACCAAGTTCGGACAAGTTGTATCTTGCCTGATTATTTTTCTCGGTCCTTTTTATCCTACTGGTTCTTCTAATATGCCTCGCTATTTTTATATACCACTACATTTCTGGGGACAAGTGGAGCAAATACCAAGACCGACAATATATCATTATTAACTGCTCAGTGTGATAAATTATTAGGTCACCAAATAAATATAAATATAAATATGGTTCCTAACAAATTTCTGGGGGATTTTATTTTATTTTTCCTCTAAATTATAACAATAAAAAACGACATCATCAAATTTGGACTCATTAAGGTAACCGTATAGTTGCCCGTCCGTGCCCCCGCCCCCCCGTTTCAAAATGCGACACATGTTTAGGTGCCCTCGTCCACCTTTTCCCTTCGACTAGGTAACCTGACACTCACTTGCATACTACCTTTCCACCATGCCCCTCTACGTCAAATTGAATATGTCCAATATTTTATCTCATAATCTCGCTTTGAAAGCTGTTCAGTTTCGATCCGGACTTTTCTTTCAAAGTTCACTTAAGCGGAAAAGGGGCCGTAGTTCCGCTGGATTTCTTTAAACATCTTGGACTTATTGCGGTGAAGTGGGGTTGTCAGGTAACATTGTTTTGTTGTGTTTCCAGTCTTTCTGGAACCACGGAAGAAAAGAAAAAAACCCTGATTACTTTTACTTGTCATGGACTATAAAACGGTGGAGAGAGAACAAGATGTTCGTGAGACGTTCTGTAATACACAGAATGTTTCCCTGTATGATAGTTGTGCTCAGATCTCTCTGCCAAAGGAACAGGAGGGAGAATGAAACAAGAGTGAGAAGGGAGTGGGTTATTGAAAAGAAACAGAGGCAGAGAAGGCTTGTCAATGATTTGTGCTATTCTGTGTATTCTGCGGTTGTGTGTGTGTGTGAGAGAGAGAGAGAGAGAGAGGGAGGTTCATGGGGAGACAGAAAGAAGAGCCAGTCCAATGATGGAGTGTTTTTCTGAGTGTCTTTGGGAGTATTTGCATTGTGTGTGTGTGTGTGTGTGTGTGTGTGTGTGTGTGCGTGTGTGTGTGTGTGTGTGTGTTGTGAGATGGGGGGGGGGGCAGACAGCAATTGAGAGAAGAGTCAGTCGACCTATAAGAGTGTGTGTGAATGTTTCTGTGAGTGTCTCTGGGAGTATTTGCATTGTGTGTGTATGTATGTGTGTGTGTGTGAAAGGGTAGAAGGGCTGAGTGGGAGCTTGGCAGTGCAGCCGTTCTCTCTCTGTCTGGCTTATCGGAGAAGGAATTTGAAGTGGAGGACTTGAGGAGTCCCCTGAGACCTCACCCATGCTCCCAGATTAGCCGCTAAACTGCACATAATTGTGCTTCCCTTCGTCTCCCAGAGAGCTATTAGTCTCCCCTTTATAAGCACCCCCACCCCACCCCCAACGCAGACGGACTGAAAAAACACAGGGACCCTCACGCACATACACACACACACCTGAGTGTCCTAGCCCATAGCTGACATCTTGTTGTGAACTGCAGGATTTCATGACACCAGCATCCTGTGTGCAAGTCCTTTTATCAGACGGACATGCATTACAACCTTTAATTGATTTGCCCTAGTTAAACATGTAATTAAGCCTCTGTAAGCACTTTATAACCCCTTTTGTTGGACTATTATTTCCACCCTTAAAGCATCTGGGTGTTGAGATGTTTTAGCACTGCAGTAAAACAGAACCAAGTCTCTCACAGTAAAACACTCACTCTCCATGAAATATGTGCCCACTGATGTCAAAATGGGCTAGTTAGCTTAGCATTTGAGTTCAGTGGACTGGCCCAATGACCAGAAGGTCATTTATCCATATCCCCAAGGTCAGACACACTGATGTCGCAACACTAATGCCCTTTTTAATGCCTCTCAAGAAGTTCCAGCTGGATAAACGGTCACATGCAATAGAAAACAGGTGAGCCGCGCACTGTAAGTCATTTTGGATAAATTCATTTAGCTTAGCTTGAAATGATGGATGGGTGTGCAGGGTGTGTTGAGATACCTGCGGGGGTGGGGGGGGGGGGGGTGGGGGGTGACTCATGCGATGCCTGCCTGGGTCATGGCAGAGCAGGTATGGCGGGTTGGCGCTGAAATCACCATGGGGTTGGCGCCACTTTGCCCCTGATTAGTTCTGTTCCTCACGGCTCATTCTTTTTGGAAAATGTTCACACAAACACATGCACAAACACACACACACACACACACACACACACATCTACACTCACACACAAACACACTCTACTGGGCTTTCCCCTGAGTTGTTGAACTTGGCGTCGGACTCAGGAACTTGCCATTGAAAGAGCTGGCCTGAGTTTTATGCGTTTGACCTTGGTGGTGAGAAGTATTGTAAAGGTTATCATGGAAAGGGAAGACCAGCCCCTATTGTTTCCCCTGTGTGCTATTATACCTGCAGTCCCAGCAACCGCTGCCCTTAACAGGCAATTAACCGTGTTAACGAAGGCTGCATTTTACTGCTAATTGATTTCCATTTTATGTGAAGGCCAATTGGAGGATTGTTGTTTTTACTGTTTGAACAGGAGTCTGATTAGCTGTAACTAACAGGGAAAGAGGTAAATAAACAGATAGATTTTTGTTCTTGTTTAGTGTCGGAGTGCAACAGTTTTTAATGGCAATGGGATCTGCTCCTTTGGGCAGACGCACACTACAAAAACAGGTGGATGTGGTATGTACGCCATACCATATCAAACAAAACATGTACACGTTTGATATTGTATTGAAAACATCCTCCACTGCGTGCACATTTTTGCTTTCGGTGATTACAGATTTAGGTCTATAGGGATGTTTTCATTTCATTTCATTTTTCAGTCAACTACATTTGTTGATGGCTTTATTCCGTATGTAACTAATCTGTGCGCGCCTTGTGTCTCTGTGTCGGCGCATGTACAGACGAGCAGATGTACCGCTGCGAAGACTGTGACGAGCTGTTCACCTCGGCGCTTGAGCTGCGGCGGCACCAGAAGTATTCGTGCTCCAGTTCCGGCTCCATCTTTGACACGCTGAGCGAGGATTTCAAGCAGGAGCGCGAGGACAGTGATGAGCCCGTCCACGAGTGTAAAGACTGTGAAAAAATCTTCCCGAATGAGTACAGGTACATGGACACATTAAAACCTTTTTCAAGTCGACTTCGGTACTCGAGCGCAGATGCACACATTTCCCCATTTCGCCCCTCAAAACGCCAAACCACACGTACAGTACACATTTCCTCTGTGTTTATAAGTGTTATTACGTAATATATTCACTGATGAACTTCACCTCTCCTCATCAAGTCTGGGCCAACACATGATAATCCACACAGAAGAGAGGGAGTACAAGTGTGACCAGTGCCCCAAAGCCTTCAACTGGAAGTCCAACCTCATCCGCCACCAGATGTCACACGACAGTGGCAAGCGCTTTGAGTGTGAAAATTGTGATAAGGTACAGCACACCCAGCACGTAAGTTGTGCACAGAGCACACACAGGCTCTATCTGCTTCAGCAATTCAGCTGGTCTTGTGTTTATTGTACACTTCATACATTTTGATATTGGGCATTGATGGAATCATTCTAAAGGAATAGCATACCATATGTAGATGATATTACAGCAATGAAGATGCATTTTCATTGCTATAATATCATATAGAGGGGGGGAAGATATTCATTTCTTTTATTATTGAATGTACATTGTATGTTTGTTTATGTTCATTTCAAGTGTCTGCAATCATGCTTTACCTCCACAGGTGTTCACAGATCCCAGCAACCTACAGCGCCATATCCGCTCACAGCACGTGGGGGCACGTGCTCACACATGTCCTGAGTGTGGCAAGACCTTTGCCACCTCCTCAGGCCTCAAGCAGCATAAGCACATCCACAGCAGTGTCAAACCCTTTATCTGTAAGTTAGAGGAGTTAAGGAGCCCCCTTAACATCAACATCAGCAGCCCTTTTCTTCTATTCCTCTTCCCTTTCCTCCTCAACCTTCCTCTCTTTCTCCTCTACCTACATCACCTTTTATTTACCTTTTTACCAGCCACATTGATCTAGAGAGTCATATAATTTATATAGCAATGCCCATAATAATAACTTTAATTTTTATAAAATTGACAATGTTAAAGATGGATGTTGTTGTCTATCTGCAAATGTGTTTGCAACTATTCACAAATATATATTTCAAGTCGGTTAGTTTAGTTTACAATAATGGAATAATGCAAAACGCATTGTTTCTATTTCAGTCTTAAGTGTAACTAAGTGCTTTTGTAAATTGGGTTATTCATGACCGGCCTCAAATTTTATGTATTTAGTTGACAGTAAAAAGCATTTGTTGACTGTTTTGAACTTCACACACGGAATGAGCGGTAGGTTTCCTATCATTTACACTGTCATTTCCTGTGTTGAAGCTATTTCATCATGCACTTGACATCCTTATTTGTGTTGTTGATTTGGTACATGGAATTAGAGACAGTGTTTAAATGGGTTTAACCAGGCCCTGATGGGCTGTGTCCTCTTGCTCCCCCAGGCGAGGTGTGCCACAAATCCTACACCCAGTTCTCCAACCTCTGCCGCCACAAGCGTATGCATGCTGACTGCCGTACCCAGATCAAGTGTAAGGACTGTGGGCAGATGTTCAGCACTACCTCCTCCCTCAACAAGCACCGGCGCTTCTGTGAGGGCAAAAACCATTATGGCTCTCCAGCTGGGATGTTCACCCCTGGCATCCCCATGAGCTCTAGCCCCATCATGGCCAAGACCAAGTCCCACCATCCCCACCATCTGGGCCTAAACCACTCAGGTTTAGGATTCACTGACTACTTTCCCTCTCGTCCTCACCCTCACGCTGGCTTACCCTTCTCCCCAGGACCCCATGGCTTCCCATCCCTCTCGCATGGTTTCCCAGGCATCTTCCCCCCATCACTGTACCCCCGACCACCCTTACTGCCACCCAGTCCTCTGCTGAAGACCCTGGGCAACAGTGGTCAGGAAGGAAAGCTGACTCGGAGTCCCCTAGATGCCCCTCCACTCTCCTTGATCAGCTCAATGAACAACAATGGAGGTAACAGTTTGAGTCTGTTGGAAGACAAAGAGAAAGAGAACAAACTGGATCTGTCTTCCAGTGGAGAAGCTAAGGCAAAATCCAAGATGGCAGACATGTCTGATGGTAGTGACCTTGAAGACGTTAATACAACAAGTGGGACAGATTTGGACACCACCACTGGTACCGCTTCAGGTGATGGTTCTGACCTGGAAAGCGATGGAGACAGTGAACGTGAGCGAAGTGGTAAAAGGAGGAAACCCTCTGGGGCAGCATTAGGTCAAGAAGGCAACCGGCCAGAAGACATGAACAGTGCATTGGTATCTTCAATGTCCAGCTCGGGGAGCCTCGCTATCGATCGTCCCTTCCTCTCCTCAGCATCATCCCAGCACTCTTTCTTCCCTCCGCCTGATGAGCAAGCACTCCCGCCCACCACCACAAATGCCAATGCAGCCACCACTGACTCCATCAAAGCTATTGCCTCTATTGCTGAGAAATACTTTGGTCCAGGTTTGATGGGTCTTCATCAGGAGAAGAAGATGGGTCCATTGCCCTACCATTCCATGTTCCCTTTCCAGTTCCTGCCCAACTTCCCCCACTCCCTCTATCCCTTCAGCCCTGACCGAGGCACCCTCAACCCTAGCATGTTCTTTAAGGCTGAGCCCAAGTCTCCTCGCGAGCAACTGCACAAAATGGCTCCCGGTGTCCCAGCAGCTCCTGCTCCCACCACCGAGTCACCATTTGATCTCACCACCAAGTCCAAGGAGACCAAGCTAGCTCCTCCTACCCCAACCAAGCCCTCCAACCCCAACAGTAGTAGTGGGAGCAGTAGTGGACCTTTAGTGATATCTAGTGGTGAGGAGCAACCCCTAGACCTCAGCATTGGCAGCCGGAGCCGGGGTGGTCATAATGGTGTGGCCTCTGAGCCCCAGAATCGCAAGAACCACATCTATGGAGTTGGAAAAGGGGTTCACACCAAGGAGGAACTAACTGGGCACCTGCATCTGCATTCCCAGTCCTTGCACCAGTCGTCCATGACCCAGCACCAGCAACCCCTGGCGCAACCACCCCAGCAGCCACCCCTACACTATGCCAAGCCCTCGGCCTTCTTCATGGACCCCATATACAGGTATTTCAGCCCCGATTAGACCAGAGAAGGTCTTTCCTACACGAGCATGGTCAGGTCTTTTATAAATCTATTGTATGTATGAATGCACAGTTTCTCGTTATCTAGGCAGAAGCAGGTGTTTAGTGTGAGGTTGAAGTTGAACTCTGACCTTGGTACGTAACCCTTTACCTTGCTGTTGGTCCAGCAGGGTGGAGAAGAGGAAGCTACTTGACCCCGTAGGAGCTCTGAAGGAAAAGTTCCTCAGGCCCTCACCACTGCTCTTCCACCCACAGGTAGACCTACCGCACACACACACACACACACACACACACACACACACACACACACACACACACACACACACACACACACACATTTCAAATCTAGGGAAGGCCCTTGGCATGTATGGTATAGAAACTGTAAATGCTACTTGCAGTTTGAGCTTGAATGAAAAGCTACAGCAAGGGAATCCCAAGCAGGGGAACTGGCCTCCAGGTATTACATACAGGCTGATTATTCCCAGATACTATCAGCTATTATTTTCATAACATGTATTATGTGAAAATACCTCACTCCTGCCTCCCACGCTGCTGCAACCCCAATTGATAGGCCCCTACGCACCATCATTCCACAGTGTTGATGTTATTTTCTCAAGGGTTCTGTATGATTTCTTCCTTTGTTTACTGAATGGCGCCTCTGTACCTCGTCGCTTCTACCTTGTTCAGAAGACACAGTCCGTTATCGCAGCCCCTTTGATAATCAGTCACATTGTTCAACTGTCCCCAAACCCTCCCCACCTCTACAAATCTTGATTACAGGGAATGATAGTATTAATAAAAAAGAATAATAAGTGTTTGAATTGTCGTGAGCTGCCTCACTTGGCCACGCTAAACTTAGTTGTGTCATTGTTTCATGTACTGGGAGCACACAGACCAGCTAATAACTTCCCGCCAAAGGTTTTTTTTTTCTCTGGCTGGCTGGCTGGCTGGCTAGATAATAGCACTGTGTCCATCAAGGACATCCTGTGTTTGTGTCCAGGAGAATGGGGGGCTCTCGTTGGGGAAACGGTTTAATCTGACCTGGAAATCTGGGTCCTCTATCAATTGTGACTTTGCAATACACATATTTGCTGGTGCACATATGCAGACAGATACACTTCTATACACACAAGCATTTGCATGCTGACATTGCAGATGTATGTATGTACTGGTGCCTGGACACATGTGGGTGGGACAAGGACAGCAAGCATGGAGAGGTTTTTTTGCTGTTATGAGCAAGCAAAAGAAGTACATGGGGATACACATAATTTCTCAGCCATGTTCACCCTGCGCTTATAAAATATCTTCTAAAGCTGTCTATTAAGATAAAGGAATCACATTCATATGACACCAACCTCATGTTCTTCACTGCCTTTTTGAAGGGATCATGTGTGTGGATAGTTGGATGTTGGTTCAGAATGCATACCCTGTCCTTGCAATGTTACAGTTTCAAATCTGATGTGTGACTTCTGCAGCATGTTGCCCCCTCTTTTCCTCCCAGCCTTCCTGCATAAGTTGCAATACCTTAAATATTGGGCAGACCAAATGCATGTCCAGTGAGTGTAGTATGATGTAGCTTCTTTTTAGTTTTTTACTCATACAGCCTTCCAGTGTTCAAAAATCAAATACGTAAATTGATCCAAGTCCTCAGGTTGAGAAATCTTCACAGACTGCCCTGTTAAATACGTCTCATATCAGAGCGTCTCAGCTGTGATCCTCCCAGTGATCCAAACACAATGCCACCTCTAATTCAGTCTCATGACGGAATCACCCCACCAACCCCTCCACCCGTTCTCAGACCGCGAATAAACACATCGAGACAGAGTGTCTGTCCCTGTGTCTCTCCCATCCCGTATGCACTAAACAAGGAAGGATGTAAGCTGTTTTTGGCAAATAAACTCCTACATAGTTGGTCCCCTTTGTTCACCAGCTTCTAGGGGAGGGGAAGTGGCTATCAGTCAGGGGTATCTTAAACTATATTGTACAGCTCCCATCGGGGCCCTTGAATGCCTCATTGAGCCAGTTAGGCCTGCGACACTGGCTTTGGCAGAAAAGGGGAAAGGGTAGAGAACAAAGTGGTGGCCTAGGCCGGGGATGAGGGTCCCTGGAAGGGGGGTGGGGTGCTGGTGAAATGGTACTTGAGTGTTTGTGAATGTGCAATAGGTCAAGGAGGTGACTCCCCTACAGCACAATCAACAAGCCTAACATCTGATATACTGCTTCCTCAAGGCTTCCGCTCTCTCTCTCCCTCTCTCTCGCTTCGTTTTTTTCTGACTTGTGTGACTTTGTTTGTAGCTCTCTCTTTTTGTCTCTTAACACACACACATCTTCTTTTTCTGTGGCATCTCTCAAAGCATTACCAAAGCAAAAAGGGATTCCTCGCTTTAAATTAAAAACAGAACAGCGACGTTGAGTTAGTGGCTCCCTGACCCAGCTGAGAAAATCTAAATCTGGATGAATGAATGCCTTTCACTCATCTAAAACATCTTCATGATGGTCTTAGCCCTGTGTGCTCTCTTCCCTTTTCCCCTATCCTTCCTCCAGCTTGTTCACCTCACCTATATTCCTCCTCCTCAGATGTCAGCCATGGAGAACATGGCAGAGAAGCTGGAGAGCTTTGGCACTCTGAAACTGGACACGCCGCCCAATTCGCTGCAACACTCAGCCCATCCACTGTTCAACTTCCGCTCGCCGCCACCCTCCCTCTCAGACGCCATCCTCCGCAAGGGCAAGGAACGCTATACCTGCAGGTACGCGCTCGGTGGTGCAACATCCCATGTTATTTACATGGTTGATCGATCTGAGGCTAAAACCATAGACAATATTAATGATTATTTGCAATACCATAAATGATCTCATCTCCCTACTTTCCCTCCCTTCCTCCATTTCTTCCGTCCATTCTCCCGTCCAGGTACTGTGGGAAAATCTTCCCCCGTTCGGCAAACCTCACCAGACACTTGCGGACACACACAGGGGAACAACCCTACAGGTACAGGCTTCTATTGTATTGTATTCTATTGTATTCTATTGTATTCTATTGTATTGTATTGTATTGTATTCTAACGTAAGACAAACACCCCTCACTGACATCACACAGGCAGCCTTAATGATTTATCAGTATAACAATATAGACAGGAAGTGAGCCTCTTTCCTCACTTCCTTTCTCATTTCAGATACATGTGTGTAAAGATATATGTATTTATTGACGTGTACATAGAGAGCAAGTTACTAGATTAGAACCAGTGAAAAAATTTTAAAAGCACCCCCTTTCTACTTCTAACAGCATTCCTCTAAGAGACAGAGCATTTGACCACTCTCAGTCAAGAATGACGTGTGATGTATTGTGTTCTGTAATTGAGTAATGTAACGTAATGTAATGTAATAATGTATGCCTGCAGACATGCCCTATTGCTTATGTGGTTGTTGAGACAGTACCAACGAATGTACTTGTAAAACCATTGGCTCAAGCCCTGCTAGATGAACAGATTTGGTGCGGCCTGGTGATTACTGTTTACACAATGTGGAACAGGCAGCTCGTTTAGTCGGCCTTCACCACAATCACTCACACAATTGCAACTTCTCTATCCCGCCTGCTCGTCTCGCTCCCATTCTCATACACTTCATCTTTTTCTGTCTGACATTCTTTTCCTTGTGATACTCTGTCTCGATCCCTGAAGGGGAAATTTTCTTTTTCGCTTGCCCCCCCACAGAGAGGTCAGAGCGTCAGCCATTGAACAGTGGTAGACAGCTGCTTCTGCTCTTTTCCTAACCTTCACTCTCGTCCTTCTTCCCTCTCTCTCTCTCGGCAGGTGTAAATACTGTGACCGCTCATTCAGCATCTCATCCAACCTCCAACGCCACGTTCGTAACATCCACAACAAGGAGAAGCCCTTCAAGTGTCACCTGTGCAACCGCTGCTTTGGTCAGCAGACAAACCTGGACCGCCATCTCAAGAAGCACGAGCACGAGAACATTCCTGGTCAGTTTGCGACACCCGCAACTCCCCTTTTAAGGGTTTCGGCTCAGTTTTTAGTCAGGATGTAAGAACTGGAACTTAGTTATTAAAACAGGGCTTTTGGTATTCAGTGTTTTGTCAGTAGCCTGAATAATGGATGGCTCACATTACCCACTTGGAAAGTTTTACAGACCCTTTTACAACTTTATCTCTATAAATGTTTAGCATGGTGCAGCAAATGATTTAAAACTAAAAAAGCTATTCCCACTGTATCATCGAGAACAATGTGAGAACTGTTTATGTCCAGCATGGAGGTATGCCATTGGATATGGATGGAAGACGGGCTGTTTGAACTAATAGATTGATTGAGCTTTTATATCCAAGTAGTCTTTACTTCAGAGTAGTGTTATCATTTCTGAATTAGAAAATGATCCTAATCTACCAAAACATTTTCACCTTTTCCAACTGGTTCTCAATGGAGCTGCACATTGGTGTGACATCAGTGGTTAGGGGCTTAACAAAGTCTGCTCTCATATCTGACAGGGAAAGATCAGCTCATGTAACCTATACACAAATTGCCATTGACATTGTTAGACAGCAGTATGTTGACATGGAGCGCATCTTGGATAACTGCCTTTGCCATAGGGGTAAGTGAGACTTTCCTGTAACCAAAAAGGTCACAGGTTCAGTCCTCCAAACAGCCTTAAACACTGAACCCTTGTCTGCTCACTCACTGCAAGTCACGCGAAATGAGAGCAACTAATATAAGATCAAGTCCGGTCGTGCTATATTGAGAAACCGAGAAAGCATCGATCGGCTACTGTGCAGATCAAGGGGTAAATTGCGGACAGGAGAACCTCCATGGAAAGTGCACCCCATGCATTTCCGCGTATACAGTCGTGGGAGGGTGATCGCGTCTCCTTTTCTTTGAAACTCGAGCCGCTGAGCTCCCATGCTATCCTTTCGTGAACCACACATGTCAGTCTATTCTTATGTTTTCTGAATTTCCCCATCCTACACCCTAAAATACCATCGAGATGTATCCCAGGGCCATAATATAAACTCTGTAGGAAAAAAGGGACAGAATTAGAACAATTTTGAATGGAAAATATTTTTCTAAGCCTATAAATACGACATAAATATGAAGTCCGAAGTAAGGTACTTATCCCTCCTCTGTTCTAGTGGAGCTGCACATTGGCAAACAATAGAAGACTGCGGTTGTACTGGGCAGCTCCGATGTGTGTGTGGGTGTGTGTGTGTGTGTGTGTAGTCGAAAAAGAGCATGTACCTTCCCAGGATAAAGCTTTCTTTAAAAGACCACATGAGACCAGTGTTGTGTATACTTCTGCAAACTAGATATTTATTTTGTTTGAATTTTACAGCTTCACCTACATTTGGAGTCTCTCGTTTTAGTCTCTGCCTGTCGCCTCCAGCAAATCCTTTGTAAGAGACCATGTAGATCTCAGGCAAAACAACAAGATGATTGCATGTTTCATTTATTTAACACATGAAACAATATCCCCCTTTTACTGACAACGACTTACGACTTATTACGAGGCAAATACAACATGAATAACATAAATAGACTTTGTAAAAAGACTTTCTGTAAAATGTGCCGGGTCTAGGCTGCTCTTCAGCGTAGACTTTCAAACGGCCAGGAGGGCCGATGTGCACCCTGTACACACATCTACAGAAATATTCCATAAACATTAGCCGGGCTGTCGAAAGATATTTAACATTGCTAGATATTTATCAACAGATATAATCAAAGGATCTAAACTGTGGCATACATGAAATATGGGAATCTGAATTTTGTTTGTAATAACACTCATGCCCTTGCGTGAAAGACGTTATGCATGCTCATCGATTATGTACGTCTGATGATCATCAAACTAATCGTGTGTGCGTGTGTGTGTGTGTGCTTTCCCCCCGTCAGTGAGCCAACAGTCCGGGATGCTTTCCAACCTAGGAACCACCATCTCCTCGCCAAACTCCGAGCCAGACAATCATGCACTTTTAGATGAGAAGGAGGACTCGTACTTCTCAGAAATCCGCAACTTCATTTCCAACAGTGAGATGAACCAGGCCTCCAGCTCCACGGATAAGAGGTAGGGGGAATACTGCTCACGAATACTGCTCATACTGAATACGCGACACACGTTCGCACGCACACGCAGGCCCTGAAATGGTCAATTTAGAAGGTAAGGTGTAGACACACACGCGATTGTTTACTGCACTTGTGAGGACCTTCATTGACTACATTCATTCCCTGACCCCTAACCCTAACCTTAACTCTTCACTACATGACTTACCCTTACCTAAACCTGATCCTAATTCTAACCTTATTCCTAACCCTAAATAATCCCCTTAATTTAAGTATATATTAAGTATATAATTTTCCTTGTGAGGACATTTGGTCCTCACAGAGAAATACAAGAACACCCTCGGTTTGTTGAATAGGTAACAACAGTTGTGCTGTCGGTTCTTTGGCCCCTTCACTCTCCCTGTCCAGGACACCACCACTGGTAACACTTGGTACACAGTGCTCTCTAGTGGCTTGATGTTACCTGGCAAGCTTAGGAACCGGTGGGCACCGCAGGATCCTCACACCTCGAACCTCCCATATGATCCGTTTCACCAGAATAACCAGGATTCTACCAGAGCTGACTTTATGGAGTATTGAAATTTACACCAGCCACATAGGTTATTCTGCTCTACCAGTCACTGTGGCACTAGCCTTCATCCTGACTCATATTTTCCTGGTAAAATGTTTAAAATGGCTTGTCGGCTTTTCTGTATCTTGGAAAGGCTGTTACTATTGGTACAGTCCGATATGGCTCAGATTGTGGAAGATTTCAGAGGGAGATGGAAGGCAAGAAAGGATGAATCAGAAAGGTGAAGCAGGATGAAATGTTTTTTCTGTTTCAATCAATGTCTCTCTCTCTCTCTCTCTCTCTCTCTCTCTCTCTCTGTCTGCCCCATCCCCCCCCCCCCCCCCAATGTGAATTCCTTTCTGGTAGTCTCACTTTCTGTCCGTCTCTTCCTCCATCATTCCCTCCTCCCTCTTGTCAACGCACATTAGAGCCAGCCGGCCGAGTGGCAATTTAGCCCCTCTGCCATCTGGGATCAATACCGAGTCTCATCCACAACAAGCTGCCCTGACATTTTAATATCTGTAATTCAGACTAAGTGTTATGCTTTCTGTCCTCCCACCAGACAGCCCCGTGTTTATTCTCTCTTTGAGTGACTGAAGTCGAACGGTCGAACGCAGACACGCATTCGTTGGACGTCTATCTGCCGTCATGCTTCTCATGCCCTCGCAATAAAGTTTCCCCCCTTTTTCAGCATCATAGCCAGGCCAAATACAAGTCACTGGAAACCCTTGTTTTCTCATATGAGAACTTGATTTGACCTGTTTCCAGGCCGGGGGACATGGTACATGCTAAGGTAGGGATGGTGCTCGTGGGGTGAGAAGGTCCAAACAAAGAGTTAGGGAGTTTAGATGTACTCCCGAGGTTTCCAGCGTTGAGAAAGTTGAAGGATTGTCTCCTCAGCACCGTATTCCAGGTTATAATTAGGGCTAGAGCTAGGAGCTGGGCCATGGCTCTATGGTTTGGATAAAACTAGAGCCAGAGCTGGCTCCTTGTCTGGGACTGGGTTGGCTGGCAGTTTGGACCCTGAGGGGGACTCAGGTTGAGGCATTTATCTAGGAGATCCACTGATGATGGAGCTCTTCCCCCATCCCCCCTATACCCATACCCCCAGACCGCTAACACAAACACCCCACTGACGTGTTTAGACTAAATGACAAAACCCAGGGCCCCCCATGTCAGAGCTATGCTTCTCTCTCCATACGCAGGCATGGACTTTTTCCCCCCGCCAACCAGTTTGGCAATTTGATTATGGGATATTTAATCTAGATTGAAAGAGGAGAAGAGGGTTTTTTTTAATTCCAAGTCCCCCTACCCACATCTACCCACCCACTGTGTGTGACCCAATCCTGTCCCTGTGCACCCCTTCCCAGAGGTAATCCTGTCTGATTTGATAAATGTCCACTGTGTGGCAAAAAAAAAATGGAAGGGGTAAATTTGCCTTCCCAGAGGAAATGATATCATGAGCCATGACATCGTGGTCTGGGTTGATGTGGGGGGAGTTGGGGTCTGGGTAGGGGGCTAGCTGGAAAATGTACAGATGGCAGGTCGTAATGGTTGTGTGCTGATAGCCTGTTTGCAGATCAGCCATCTTCTTCCTTCATTCACACACAGTCTGCTCCACCATTACAGGGTCTGGAGGACCCCGTCTGAAGCCGGCCCTCGCTCGCTCTGCTTCTGAGGAATTGGCCAATTAATCATTTCTGGGCCGTTTGAAAAGCTGACTGTCAGCACCCGTGTTGTTTGCGTGGACAGTGGAGTTGGACCATGCATGTTGTCAACAGATTATTTATGTCTCTCTCTGTGGCCACAGCTGACCTAAAAAAGGGTTTCTTACTTTTCCATCAGTCTATGTAAGCATGACCGTGCGCTAAATGCCTCTTTCCTGTGTGACTAATAAGGGAGGCGGCAGTATATGATACAGTCGCCAGGGTTGACCGCTCTTTAGCCAACGTTAACGTTCCTCCCTACTCTGACCTTTTTTGTTCCCCACCCAGATCAGACCAAGCCGAGGAGGAGCGCCCGCCCAGCCACAGTTTGTCCAACTCCAAGCTGGGGCTCCAAGGGCTGGAGGAGGAGGAAGAGGAAGTGGAGGGCGACGACGAGGAGGAGGAGGAGGGCAGCCTGACGGAGAAGTCTCAAGACGAGGCGCCCGAGTCCCCCTCTCCCGTCACGATGGCGACGGGAGTGTATGAAGAGGACGAGGAGGAGGAAGAGGCGGAGGCGGCTCCATTAGCTATGAGCTACGAACACAGTCGCAGGTATGCGTCTGTTTCAGTCTTTTCAAAGTGCCTACAGTGAAACCACACAACCTTGATAGGTGTGATAACTCAGGGTTCACACCACAATTATAGCATACATGTACACATAACCACAACCAGAAGATATCATATATCCGTGAACAACCACTTTCACTTTCTTCCCCATTCGCGACTAACGGCACTACTAAGCTCTAACAAGATCACTTTTTGGATTTGAGGAAGAAAGAGACTAAATAATGGATTCCCTCCACATTAACACTCAGATATTGTTCCTCCTCTTCCAACTTCTTCTGTCTGTTCATCCGTCAGTGAGTTTGTTTAGGCGTCTGTCTGTCATTTTGCCATCATCTAATGGCTTCAACAGTGATGTTGTTTTCCATAAAGGCCATGATCCTTTTAGGCCGGACATGAACTTTTGTCCTTCACTCCTTCGGTACATGGTTTCATGAGGTGTGGTTTGAATGCTGAAAAGTCTTTGTGTTTTCATTCGTAAGTGTCCCACTATTTCATGAGACCATAAATCAATCGTGATGGAACAGCAGCAGCGTAAGAGAATGCCTTCATTTGTGCATCCGTTAGTTCATCCATCAACACGTTTGCCATGAATCGACACCCATAGTCTGTCTGTCCGTCGCGCCAAGACAGGAGACGAGTGTATTTCCCTTGAGCTAACATGAGGTCAACTCCTCCTCCTACCCTTCTTTTTCTCCTCTCCACCCATCTATCCCTTTTCCTGTACTCCTTTTCTGCACATTCTCCCTTTTCTCCTCTGCCCCTTCCCTCAACGCTTTCCTTCCACCCTAAACCTCCTTCCTTCCATAACTATCCCATCCATCCATTCTTACCCGACACAACCATCCATCCGCCCACCGATCCATCCATTCTTCCCTACCCCCCTCCGTCCCTTGGTGTGCAGGTGTATAGAGGAGGAGGGCTCTCTCTTGGACCTGGAGGGTCTGCCCAGCTTTCCCAAGAGCCTGGATGGGCTACGTAAAGCAGCCAGTGACGAACAACCCTTTGACGTTAAAGACATTTTTAACACTTCGCTAGAGTCGGAGGCATTGAAAGAGACATTGTACAGGCAGGCTAAAACCCAGGTACGTGATCGCCTTTTGGACACCAACTGAAAGAGAGAGGGGCAGGAAAGACAGGCGGTTGAGGAGAGCCAGAGTGCTTCCTGTACAGAGAGGGATGGGGGGCAACGTGCTTCCTTTATCAGTGTGGGGCATTTTCAAATGTTTGATCAAAAGGAAGACGACCAAAAACAAAGATTTTCAGTTCACGGAGAGTATACCTGTAGCTAAGTAGCATCTCTTACCCTGCCCACTCCCACGCTCTCTTCCCACTTAACCTACTAACATATTAACTATAAACCTCTTTTATCTTTTCTCTGAACTTATCTCAACCTCGTGAAACAAGTCAAACTGTTATCACCGCTGTGATTTCTTGGCAGGTCCTTGGACAAGTAGAGAAATGCTATGTTCTCTCTTGTTAATAGTCGTCTGTCTTCTCCTGCAGGCTTATGCAATGATGCTGTCTCTCTCAGAGAACAACCCTTTGCACGCGCCCTCCCAGAACTCTCTGGACGCTTGGCTGAGCATGGGAGGTGGACCGTCTGAGACGAGCAGCTTTCACCCACTCAACCACATCTAGAAGAGAGACGAAGAGGGAGGAAGAGGAGGAGGAACACTAGTATCACAATGGATAGAAACAAGAGACTGAGTGGAAGAGAGTAGTGAGAAGACAGGCGGAGAGCAGAGGAGAATTCAGTGTCGCATACATTCAAGATCAGAAGATTGAAAGTGTGTGTGTGTGTGTGTGTGTGTGTGTGTGTGTGTGTGTGTGTGTGTGTGTGTGTGTGTGTGTGTGAGTATGAGTGTGAGAGGGAGGGAGAGATTGTCCCTGGATGAGGGATCTCACAAGACTCTGGCAAAGAGAAAGCACTGCTCAGCCCCTGTTGATGTGAAGTACATGATGAATGCTTCTCAACAGCATTGAAACTCTGCATTACTCTGATCCTCCCCCAGTCCATACGGCTCACTCCAGCCCCACAGAGACCCTACGTAAGGCTCTCTCAAAGACGCTTAACGACTAGTATGTCAGTAAAGTCAATGTACATCGCCTACCACAGCACTGCAGCATCAGCACTGCATTAGCACTGCATGTCCACAGGGTGGTGCTGATTCACCAGGAGCAACAATAGGAACATAGTGGGCGCGTGCACTATTGTATCCAGGTTTCCCCACCAATCATGGCTGACTCATTTACTCTGTTCTTGTTTCGACTATAACTACAGAATCAACAATAGCACCACGCTAAATGTTACTGGAGGAAATCACACTCTGTGTTTGGTTTAGTAGATATGTTCCTTTGAGCTGATTTTTGAATGATTACATGGAGAATGGCGTCAAGGTTCAAATGTGCGTAGCAACTGGTGATTTTGATTAATTATCCGGGACACTAGCCATTTTAATCGGTTACTCAATTTGATCATGCTGAAAATGACGTTAGATCATACTCAAAAATGAGGAAGGTGTTTCTCTCCTTGTTCACTTCTCATCATTTGTTAATTTTATTTACGTTGTTTCCTCTTAGATACAACAGTATTGTTTCTTTGTAGGCACCACAGTGCTAAAATGTTAATATAATTATTTTAGAGAAGGACCAAAATTGTATGATATTGTTGTATGATGTATAAAATAACCTAGATGTTCATAGCAAGAGTGGTATGTGCCAAATAACCCATAGAAAATGTTTTGTTCTCTGACAATCATTTCATTTCCAAGGGGCTTGCATTTGCTGTCATAGTTGTTTTTTGTTCTTATTACACTCTTATATATTTGATTTTGAGTGTGTGCATTCTATTTATTTTTGGCTGTTTTGTCACGATTGGAGGAGTGAAAATGAAGAAAAGTCATTTTAATCCCTCTTTTCCTGTTGCTGAAGGAATGAACGCCTGTCGGAACGCGAGGGAGATTCTGAATCTCTGGTTTTGATGCATTAGTGTGCCAAAATGGAAAAGAACCCATGAAATCATCTGTTTTTATTTATAGCGAAAGATAGCCGTAGCTAGTTTTATATCCTATTTTGCATCGTTAACATCTTTGCAAGTTTGGTTTGTCTCATTTAAGTTCAACCATTTTACCCAGTATGCTGAATGTGTCTCCTTCAAAATGGTTTTAAGTATTATGGTGGCAATTTTGTGCAACCTTCACTATGAATGTCAGAAAAGGGCATTACACTGTCAAAGATCTGGCCAGTCTCTACCACATGAATCCCCCTTTTCCCACACTTTTCACCTTAGAACCCATGAATATTCTTTTAAACATCAGTTGAAATGTCCGAGATGACACAATCTGAAACCCACATCAACATTTGCTACATTGGAGAATCATGTCCGAAGGGAGGCAGGGACCCATGAGACCAGAAAAAATAAATGCTAAACTAAACGACACGAAAGTACTAAAATGGACATAATAGTTTTGGTGATCCATCTGTACTGTTTGTAGCCAACAGCCCTTCCAACATATGTAAAAGATTTCTAGTTATAAGACGTTTGATTCTGGACTGGGAAAACAAAAACACTTGACGATGAGTTTAAGTTCGTATTCCCTCTTCTTCATACAGAGAGCTCATTCCACATGGTCTACAAGGTAGCGATGCCATTTAGGGCATGAGGCATTTACTGTAGATAACTGTAGATAGTTGTAGGCGGTGGGACAGGGTGGAGGGGGGGGGGCACTGTTGATCATAGTTGCCTTGATCCTCCTGGCATACTGGGACTTTCACAACTAGGCCTGATACTGTACTTTTCAAACTAGCACTTAAACCATATGGGTCCAAGCCATACATTGATCAGGCTTAGGTCTCTAGAAGTTAGAACACAGATCATTTTTCAAACTAGTTTCACTTTCAACAGATGAGCAACCCGCGCTCAAAACAGAAAGGAAAACAAACAACTGAAGCACTGTAATTTTTCTGTCATGACAGCAGGTGGTCGTGCGATGCGAGGACTGCTGCATCATCTCACTTTTCTAAAGACAGAGGTCTTGTTTGATTCTACTGAATGAGATTTCATTCATGGTAAACATTGTTTTCCAACATCTGGTTATAAAATGCAATGGATTTTTAGGTTGACTATATGTAGTAATTCATGTCATGTACTACTGTAATAAGTACGCGCTGTGTAAAGCAATGGATTCGCATTGAAATATTCCATTTAGCCAACTTTGGAAAGTATTCTGGCAAATGGTCACTGAAACATGGTTCAGCATAATAGAACATGGTTGCTGTTTCCCCCCCCACTGTTACAGGATAAAGTAAAAAAAAATATACATATTGTTTCTTTTTAACTGTATAGTATTTTAAAGAATAAAAAACAATGGTGCATTTGTCTGAAGAAAAAAAATCATTTAAAAAATATGGGTTTAAATGGATGGTGCTTGTTTTGTTTGAATCTGAGTTGTATATCGCCTCTGTTATGTTTATTGAAAACAAACAAAAAAAGATATTGTGCATGACGTGTTTAGCAGTCATAATGATGTCCATTTGTGAAATGTGTATCAAATTGAAAAAAAATAAAAATAAAAAATAAATCCGTAGATGCACTTATTGTACATGTGGTTAGGTTAGTAGGTTTGACTTCAAGTTCTTGACTGCCTTACAAATGTATCGGGCAGGTGGTTCTGAAAGACATAGAAGAGACTTGTGGGAGAAGACATAATGAAAAAAAAATTAAAGGATTGTAGAATAATATTGAACAATTCTGAAATTGCAGTTCTTTTGATGCTTGTGATTATTGAAGATGTACTTTAGAGAAATTTCATTGAAAAGATATGACTCTGATGTTAATTCTGTAGAATAGCAATGTATACCAAATGTAATCTTTCCAATGCTATGAAGAATTTATACATGAAATTGATATGCAATAAAACCTGTGTGCTTTTTAATTAAAATGTCAACCGTGTATTTGTGTGCTAAGAGTAAATTACTGTCCTTGCTTCTATGAATGATCAATGACTAGTAAACCTGCTTAACACGTAGTGGATGTCAGATGAGGGAAGGTGAATTAATATATCATTTATCCCTTCTAATTCACAAGGTTAAAGGTCAAATATGGTGGGAGGAGTCAAACAGTATAGGTTGATTGATGTTGACCTGATGATTTCAGTGATTGTATTGATTTAAATGATTCATAATAATGAACTGATTGTGACTTTTGGCAGATACTTTATTCTTTCAAACTAAGAAATATAGATAAAATATGAAAATGTTCCACATTTTAGAATAATAGTCAAGTCATCAAAACTATGACATAACACAGGAATAATGCAGTGACCAAAAATGAAAACTAAATCAAACTATCTCATATTTTCTTCAAAGTAGCCTCCCTTTGGCGTTAACGCGCAAAGGAATTCCACAAATTAACTTTTAAAGGCAACAATCACTATGTGTGCCTTTAAAATGATGATTTAATTATTGTGGTTCAACATTCTCCTCTAAATTTCAAATTTCAAGTTGTAAATGAAAACTACTTGTTGGGGCATTTCACAAAAAAATTTTAGTTTTCATACATAGGCATCAACATCACTATTTATATTTGTCTCAGAAAGAAGTTTCAAGCAGTTAAGCATAAGCCTTTAGATCAAAATGTCTTTAAGATCATGAGAAACAGTCGGTTGTGTCCAAGCACTTTTGACTGGTAGTGTATATTTCCATAGTACCATGTGTATTTGAACTACAGCGAAAATACAAAAATCTGCAAATAACATTTTTACTCTGAGAGGAACAGATATTCTAAGTCAGATATATTAGTATGGTAGAGCTTCCAACTTACTGCTCATGAATTTGCCTTGAAAATGATTGTCATGTGGTGACACCAGAATGACAGCACTAGGAGTTGTTAGTTGTGAGTTAAGGGCAGGAGGCGCTCAAAGACAAAGTCGCTGCAACACAGTCTCAGAAAAATGAGCACAAACTCTGAAACACAGATTATGTGTTAAAGTCATGTGTGGAAGTCAGTGCTGCATCCAGTATGGGGCTACATGAAGATTATCGAGGAGCAAATGTGGAAAAGCAGATGAATAATCTAAAATCCAAACATAAAATGAATGCCTTTTTATTTTTCATCAGACAAGACATTAAATTGTTATGAAAATATAACAGTTCAAGTAATAAGTAGTTCAAACAAACACGAAAACACTCTTTCCTATTTTCAGAACATTTAATGTCAAGCCATGTGCAGTACTGTACTTAAGATATGAGGATTTTATTTCCTTTATCAAACAATTATGAAAAAAGAAAGAAGTAAAAGGGAAATATTACAAAATTAAGTATTATATTATAGGACAATTTTCATCATGATCCACAGTTTGTTGTTGTTGCTGCTCTGCTTTATCCTCAAGAACCAACTTTCATATAAAGGCAGCAAAAAGAAATACAAAACACTAGTACGAGTACACTAATACTAATATGCTGTCTAGATACTTGAGATCTATTAAGTTAAAAAATCACACGAAAGACAATGATTTCGCCACTACTTCACATCTAGTATTATCATGTCACAGATATAAATTCAGTAAAACTCTGTAAACCTGGCAACAAAAAAAGATGCTGGACTGCATCATAGAGGGATGTATACATTGTTTCCCTCTCACATGGTGAACAGCAGATGTCCACTGAAGGCGCTGTGGTGATTTTCATTGTCAAACATCACTGCGTTTTGCCAGAGACGCACAAACACGACGTCCCCGACCTCCAGAAGCAGTGAGGCGCCATTAGAGGAACTTCCAAAATGGGATGGCTGATGATGATATGCTAGAAACACGTGCTGTCCATTCTTGACCAAGACAGCACCCGAAACATGTGAAGGATCTCCATGTGCACTGACGTAGATCTGGAAGTGGTAGGCACCTCTCACAGGCGCAATGAACAAACCTGTAGAACATTTTTTGTCTTTTTAAAAGGAGAATCAACTGATGCCAAGTCAGTCAAACCGGTTGACGTCAAATTTGCTGCAAGTCAAATTCATTGCTGAAATAAATGAGTCTGTAGTAATACCTGTGTTTGGGTTGTAGGCATTTCCAATGTTTGTGACGATGTATCTGTAGACCAGAGGTGTGTGTGTGTTAAAGGGTCCCACTGTTCCCGAGCCTGAAGCCAACAGAAAGGCTGAGAAAGCCACCTGCTTGACTGAGAGAGAGAAATGAAATTGTTTTACTGTGGCTGAGATTGAAGAAATGTGATTGTTACAAGAAAATTAAGAGTTCGTTTCAAAATTGCTATGTAGCTAAGATGTAGAGGTCCGTACAAGTGTTGACATTTTGTCCACCAAGGACTTGATTATCCTTTAAAACTTTTCAAATGCTGCACATCACTTTGGAGTGAAACTCTTCAACTATACTTAAATCTTACCTCTCTGATCTCTCTGTAGAGCCTCCACTTGATTTTCTGTAATGTTTGATCTGGCTTTCATGACAGTAAATTCTGCTGCTTGAGCTGAAATCAAAGAAAACAGAAAAGTAGCATACCACTCATTCTTCATATGGAAATGTGTTAGTGTTTAATGTCAACCGCGGCTGTAGATCTAGCTTCCTTTAATGGAATAAGAACGTAATGGTTTTTCTTTGCATAAATCCTAATTGACTGTTATAGTTGGCAAATGCTGACAAATCTGGATCAAGGTAAATGTGTTTAGGAACCCTGGCCTTTGTGATTGTGATATATTTGTAGTCGTTGTTCACTGGCTGTTTATCAGAGCCAGTATGATCTCCACACTGTACCTCTGAGCTGCCTCTTCTGCTCTTCCACCTGAGTCTTCTGCTCTTCCACCTGAGTCTTCAGCCCCTCCAGTTCTCTCAGCTTCGCTGCCTGTGCTACAACAAAAAACACAACTTTCATAAACCAAGCAGAGGGTAGAGAAGGAAGAGAACACAAACGAAGATCTCATCCTACTTAATGTTTATCTTACTGTACCGTCAATCTCCCTGGAAATTGCTAATACATGTGCACAGTGATATGATACAACAAGAGTCTGCAACAAAACAGTGGATTCTGGGGAAGAGCTCTGTAATGAATAGTGTTGTTAATGCTATTACTTTCTTCGTTACCTGACATACTACTGTACCTTCATTCTCTCTTTGTAAGTGCCTCATCTCCACCTTCTGTTCAGCCAACAAGGCACTCATTTCTCTCAGCACAGCATGGATGTCTGGTGGACAGGTCTGTTGGAGGAGAGACGCATTTACAGGTTCACCTCCCTGAGTTTCAGTTTGCTTTCCATGTGGAAGGATTTCATTCCCGAGGTCTGTGGGAAGCAGAGCTCCAAGCTGGGACAAGCAGCAGACCAGCAGCAACAGCAGATTGATAACTTTAGTGATCTCCATCCTCAGACTGGCAATCTTTTAGCACTTTCTTCAACTGTGTGGTCTCTGTATGAATCCTGCTTTTATACTGTCTTGCCCAGTTAAATCATATGACATTTTTTATCAGAGACACGTGCAGGTGATATTGTACTTTTGACAACACAAGCAACACAATCTTGAAATGACGCAAAGATAGGGAAGCACCTGGTATCAGCGATTTACCAAGATGGTTTTACCTTTCATAGTACCCAAGGCAGTTAACAATAGAAAAGAGAAGAACTCGATAAAATGAGGAAATAACACCTAGGCTACCAGGTAGGAACACAATAAGACAAACAAAGGACAAAAAAGGACAAAGAAAGGACAAAGAAAGGACAAGTCCACAGTTCAGCAGCTGGGTCCAAAGGCCAGGCTGAAGAGGAAGGTCTTCAGCTGCTGTCTAAACACTTACCATCAATCTCCCTGGAAATTGCTAATACACGAGACAGTGATATTCTCTGCTTCAGTAAACAACACTATAAAAGCTGATGTTAGGTTTTGTTTTCTTTCCTCTTTTTACAACATGATACAACAGCCTGCAACAAAACAGTGGATTCTGGGGAAGGGCTCTGTAATGAATAGTGTTGTTAATGCTATTACTTTCTTCGTTCCCTGACATACTACTGTACCTTCATTCTCTCTTTGTAAGTGCCTCATCTCCACCTTCTGTTCAGCCAAGAAGATTATCAAGGAGCAAATGCGGAAAAGCAGATGACTAATCTAAAATCCAAACATAAAATGAATGCCTTTTTATTTTTCATCAGACAAGACATTAAATTGTGGTACACAGCAAGAAGTGATTTATGGGTACTTGTTCCTTCAGTAATAAACAGAAAAGATTGTTGCTTGTGAATGTGTTTCGTGTCACCTTAAAGCTGAGAAATGCGAGGGTACAATTAAATACCTTATAATATATAAAAGTTCAAGTAATAAGTAGTTCAAACAAACACGAAAACACTCTTTCCTATTTTCAGAACATTTAATGTCAAGCCATGTGCAGTACTGTACTTAAGATATGAGGATTTTATTTCCTTTATCAAACAATTATGAAAAAAGAAAGAAGTAAAAGGGAAATATTACAAAATTAAGTATTATATTATAGGACAATTTTCATCATGATCCACAGTTTGTTGTTGTTGCTGCTCTGCTTTATCCTCAAGAACCAACTTTCATATAAAGGCAGCAAAAAGAAATACGAAACACTAGTACGAGTACACTAATACTAATATGCTGTCTAGATACTTGAGATCTATTAAGTTAAAAAATCACACGAAAGACAATGATTTCGCCACTACTTCACATCTAGTATTATCATGTCACAGATATAAATTCAGTAAAACTCTGTAAACCTGCCAACAAAAAAAGATGCTGGACTGCATCATAGAGGGATGTATACATTGTTTCCCTCTCACATGGTGAACAGCAGATGTCCACTGAAGGTGCTGTGGTGATTTGCACTGTCATAAATCACTGCGTTTTGCCAGAGACGCACAAACACGACGTCCCCGACCTCCAGAAGCAGTGAGGCGCCATTAGTGGAAGTTCCATGATGGGATGGCTGATACTGATATGCTAGAAACACATGCTGTCCATTCTTGACCAAGACAGCAGCCGAAACATGTGAAGGATCTCCAGCTGTATACACGTAGATCTGGAAGTGGTAGGCACCTCTCACAGGCGCAATGAACAAACCTGTAGAACAATTTTTCTTTTTAAATGGAGAATCAACTGATGCCAAGTCAGTCAAACAGGTTGATGTCAAATTTGCTGCAAGTCAAATTAGTTGCTGAAATAAATGAGTCTGTAGTAATACCTGTGTTTGGGTTGTAGGCATTTCCAATGTTTGTGACGATGTATCTGTAGATTAGAGGCGTCTGTGTGTTAAAGGGTCCCACTGTTCCCGAGCCTGAAGCCAACAGAGAGGCTGAGAAAGCCACCTGCTTGACTGAGAGAGAGAAATTAAATTGTTTTACTGTGGATGAGATTGAAGAAATGTGATTGTTACAAGAAAATTAAGAGTTTGTTTCAAAATTGCTATATAGCTAAGATGTAGAGGTCCGTACAAGTGTTGACATTTTGTCCACCAAGGACTTGATTATCCTTTAAAACTTTTCAAATGGTGCACATCACTTTGGAGTGAAACTCTTCAACTATACTTTATTTTAAATCTTACCTCTCTGATCTCTCTGTAGAGCCTCCACTTGATTTTCTGTAATGTTTGATTTGGCTTTCATGGCGGTAAATTCTGCTGCTTGAGCTGAAATCAAAGACAACAGAAAAGTAGCATACCACTCATTCTTCATTTGGAAATGTGTTAGTGTTTAATGTCAACCGTGGCTGTAGATCTAGCTTCCTTTAATGGAATAAGAACGTAATGGTTTTTCATTGCATGAATCCGAATTGACTGTTATAGTTGGCTAAAAGAAGACCTTGGACATTCAAGTCAGCTACTGAACAAAAAACGTAACATTTGAACAAAGCTGACAAATCTGGATCAAGGTAAAAGTGTTGAGGAACCTTGGCCTTCCCACACCCAGACAATGTTTTTTATTTGTGATTGTGATATATTACTAGTCGTTGTTCACTGGCTGTTTATCAGAGCCAGTATGATCTCCGCACTGTACCTCTGAGCTGCCTCTTCTGCTCTTCCACCTGAGTCTTCTGCTCTTCCACCTGAGTCTTCAGTCCCTCCATCTGAGTTTTCTGCCCCTCGACCCGAGCCTTCAGCCCCTCCATCTGAGTTTTCTGCCCCTCCAACTGAGTTTTCTGCCCCTCCACCTGAGCCTTCAGCCCCTCCAGTCCTCCCAGCTTAGCTGCCTGTGCTACAAAAAAAAACACAACTTTCATAAACCAGTAGAACAGGAATAGGAGACAAACAAAGAAGATCTCATCGTACTTTGTTAATTATATTTTACTATTATAATAATAATAATAATAATAATAATAATTAGAACTTTAATTTAAGAGCTTCTTTCATAGTACCCAAGGCACTTAACAATAGAAAAGAGAAGCACTCAATAAAGTGAGGAAATAACACCTAGGCTAACAGGTAGGAACACAATAAGACAAGCAAAGGACAAAAAAGGACAAAGAAAGGACAAAGAAAGGACAAAGAAAGGACAAGTCCACAGTTCAGCAGCTGGGTCCAAAGGCCAGGCTGAAGAGGAAGGTCTTCAGCTGCTGTCTAAACACTTACCATCAATCTCCCTGGAAATTGCTAATACACGAGCCAGTGATATTCTCTGCTTCAGTAAACAACACTATAAAAGCTGATGTTAGGTTTTGTTTTCTTTCCTCTTTTTACAACATGATACGACAACAGCCTGCAACAAAACAGTGGATTCTGGGGAAGAGCTCTGTAATGAATAGTGTTGTTAATGCTATTACTTTCTTCGTTACCTGACATACTACTGTACCTTCATTCTCTCTTTGTAAGTGCCTCATCTCCACCTTCTGTTCAGCCAACAAGGCACTCATTTCTCTCAGCACAGCATGGATGTCTGGTGGACAGGTCTGTTGGAGGAGAGACGCATTTACAGGTTCACCTCCCTGAGTTTCAGTTTGCTTTCCATGTGGAAGGATTTCATTCCCGAGGTCTGTGGGAAGCAGAGCTCCAAGCTGGGACAAGCAGCAGACCAGCAGCAACAGCAGATTGATAACTTTAGTGATCTCCATCCTCAGACTGGCAATCTTTTAGCACTTTCTTCAACTGTGTGGTCTCTGTATTAATCCTGCTTTTATAGAGTGTCTTGCCTGGTTCAATCATTAATATGACATTTTTATCAGACACACGTGCAGGTGATATTGTACTTTTGACACCACAGGCAACGCAATCTTGAAATGACGCAAAGATAAGAAAGTACCTGGTGTCAGCGATTTACCGAGACACAAACATGATTCATTATTAGCTTGGATTCTAACATTACTTTCCAAAAGCCTAATGCACATTATTAAAAGTTACAATTATTAAATACCTTTGGTGGTATTAAGTAAATACCAAGCTGGTTTTTCAAATCGTAAACATTGAGCATATTAATGCAAAAGTCACAATATAATTGTATTCATTTGTAACTGCATAGAAATGTTGAAATTTTTAACCCATTTTTGTCACTTGTTTGATTTTAATCAAATTCCTAAATTAGCAAACCTAATTTATGATCACCAGTTCAGTTAATAATTTGTGAACATATTAGGATTATTTTATATAGTACCTTTACCTGTTGAATCATTACCCCATTATCAGTGACAGGTGCTTTTCTCAGCTTGTTGTCTCCTCCGCGTAATCCTTTCATGATGTGGAAATGTATTTCTCTCACTATGTATTTGTACTGTGCCCGATTCACAAAATTGCAAACTTTTCAAAACTTTTGTGTGTAAATGTTGAAAAGTGAAATGATGATCTGGTGCTAGAAATAAATGTTTTTAATAATCTCATGGCAACATCAGAAGCCAGTTCCTGCATCTCACACAAGTGGTTTTATTGCAGGTTATTGCTCAGGGGATGTTTAGCCCCTAACCAAGAGGGTGTTGGTGCCATGCCCTTCCTGCAGAGATAAATGAAGTCCAACCCACAGTCCCTGACTCAGGAAGTCAGTGCTGCATCGAGTATGGGGCTACATGAAGATTATCAAGGAGCAAATGTGGAAAAACAGATGACTAATCTAAAATCCAAACATAAAATAAATGCCTTTTTATTTTTCATCAGACAAGACATTAAATTGTTATGAAAATATAACAGTATATATAACAGTTCAAGTAATAAATTGTTCAAACAAACACGAAAACACTCTTTCCTATTTTCAGAACATTTAATGTCAAGCCATGTGCAGTACTGTACTTAAGATATGAGGATTTAATTTCCTTCATTGAACAATTATGAAAAAAGAAAAAAGTAAAAGGGAAATATTACAAAATTAAGTATTATATTATAGGACAATTTTCATCATGATCCACAGTTTGTTGTTGTTGCTGCTCTGCTTTGTCCTCAACAACCAACTTTCATATAAAGGCAGCAAAAAGAAATACGAAACACTAATACTAGTACACTGATACTGATACGCTGTCTAGATACTTGAGATCTATTAAGTTAAAAAATCACACGAAAGACAATGATTTCGCCACTACTTCACATCTAGTATTATCATGTCACAGATAAAAATTCAGTAAAACTCTGTAAACCTGCCAACAAAAAAGATGCTGGACTGCATCATAGAGGGATGTATACATTGTTTCCCTCTCACATGGTGAACAGCAGATATCCACTGAAGGTGCTGTGGTGATTTGCACTGTCATACATCCTTGCGTTTTGCCAGAGACGCACAAACACAACATCCCCGACCTCCAGAAGCAGTGAGGCGCCATTAGAGGAACTTCCAAAATGGGATGGCTGATGCTCATATGCTATAAACACATGCTGTCCATTCTTGACCAAGACAGCAGCCGAAGGATGTGAAGCATGTCCATGTGCACCGACGTAGATCTGGAAGTGGTAGGCACCTCTCACAGGTGCAATGAACAAACCTGTAGAACATTTTTTGTCTTTTTAAATGGAGAATCAACTGATGCCAAGTCAGTCAAACAGGTTGACGTCAAATTTGCTGCAAGTCAAATTAGTTGCTGAAATAAATGAGTCTGTAGTAATACCTGTGTTTGGGTTGTAGGCATTTCCAATGTTTGTGGCGATGTATCTGTAGACCAGAGTCGTGTGTGTGTTAAAGGGTCCCACTGTTCCTGAGCCTGAAGCCAACAGAGAGGCTGAGAAAGCCACCTGCTTGACTGAGAGAGAGAAATGTAATTGTTTTACTGTGGCTGAGATTGAAGCAATGTGATTGTTACAAGAAAATTAAGAGTTTGTTTCAAAATTGCTATATAGCTACAATGTAGAGGTCCGTACAAGTGTTGACATTTTGTCCACCAAGGACTTGATTATCCTTTAAAACTTTTCAAATGCTGCACATCACTTTGGAGTGAAACTCTTCAACTATACTTTATTTTAAATCTTACCTCTCTGATCTCTCTGTAGAGCCTCCACTTGATTTTCTGTAATGTTTGATTTGGCTTTCATGGCGGTAAATTCTGCTGCTTGAGCTGAAATCAAAGACAACAGAAAAGTAGCATACCACTCATTCTTCATTTGGAAATGTGTTAGTGTTTAATGTCAACCGCGGCTGTAGATCTAGCTTCCTTTAATGGAATAAGAACGTAATGGTTTTTCTTTGCATAAATCCTAATTGACTGTTATAGTTGGCAAATGCTGACAAATCTGGATCAAGGTAAATGTGTTTAGGAACCCTGGCCTTTGTGATTGTGATATATTTGTAGTCGTTGTTCACTGGCTGTTTATCAGAGCCAGTATGATCTCCACACTGTACCTCTGAGCTGCCTCTTCTGCTCTTCCACCTGAGTCTTCTGCTCTTCCACCTGAGTCTTCAGCCCCTCCAGTTCTCTCAGCTTCGCTGCCTGTGCTACAACAAAAAACACAACTTTCATAAACCAAGCAGAGGGTAGAGAAGGAAGAGAACACAAACGAAGATCTCATCCTACTTAATGTTTATTTTACTGTACCGTCAATCTCCCTGGAAATTGCTAATACATGTGCACAGTGATATGATACAACAAGAGTCTGCAACAAAACAGTGGATTCTGGGGAAGAGCTCTGTAATGAATAGTGTTGTTAATGCTATTACTTTCTTCGTTCCCTGACATACTACTGTACCTTCATTCTCTCTTTGTAAGTGCCTCATCTCCACCTTCTGTTCAGCCAACAAGGCACTCATTTCTCTCAGCACAGCATGGATGTCTGGCGGACAGGTCTGTTGGAGGAGAGACACATTTACAGGTTCACCTCCCTGAGTTTCAGTTTGCTTTCCATGTGGAAGGATTTCATTCCCGAGGTCTGTGGGAAGCAGAGCTCCAGGCTGGGACAAGCAGCAGACCAGCAGCAACAGCAGATTGATAACTTTAGTGATCTCCATCCTCAGACTGGCAATCTTTTAGCACTTTCTTCAACTGTGTGGTCTCTGTATTAATCCTGCTTTTATAGAGTGTCTTGCCTGGTTCAATCATTAATATGACATTTTTATCAGAGACACGTGCAGGTGATATTGTACTTTTGACAACACAAGCAACACAATCTTGAAATGATGCAAAGATAAGGAAGTACCTGGTATCAATGATTTACCGGGACACAAACATGATTTATTATTAGCTTGGATTGTAACATCACTTTACAAAAATCTAAAAGCTGTATTCAGCCCATAATACTCTTTTAATGTGTGTGATCTCAATGTGTAATTCCAAGAGTTGGAATTACATTTTCATTACTTTCCAAAAACCTAATGCACATTATTAAAAGTTACTATTAATAAATACCTTTGGCGGTATTAAGTAAATACCAAGCTGGTTTTTCAAATTGTAAACATTGAGTATATTGATGCAAAAGTCACAATATAATTGTATTCATATGTAACTGCATAGAAATGTTAAAATGTTTAACCCATTTTTGTCACTTGTTTGATTTGAATCAAATTCCTAAATTAACAAACCTAATTTATGATCACCAGTCCAGTTAATAATTTGTGAACATATCAGGATTCTTTTATATCGTACCTTTACCTGTTGAATCATTATCAGTGACACATGCTTTTCTCAGCTTGTTGTTTGACCTACTCAACCAAGACTAATGAGAAACTCCAATCAGAAATGTCCTTCAGAGTATTTTTCTCTCTTTGCTTCCTCAATAAATCAAGCAGGGTAATAAAGTCAGGCTTTGCAACAGCGACAACACTGACATTAAAGACAAATCCACCGTGAGACAGTATTCATGTTATTTTCTATGATGTTGGACAGCTCAGTTTTTCAGCCGAGAGCTCTCGTGGATTGGAGCGACTCAGTGGACTGACTTGGTGTCCCCATCAAATGTTTTTTTTTATATATAAAGATTAGCTTTATATAATGTCATATTCAGTGCAGTGCTATCAAGTATGAATGAGAATCCCAATGTATTCGCCCTAGTGATGGTCCTGTGTCCACAAAGTCCCTCTCCCATTCACTGTCAACAGAACTGCTTTTGTCTAACAAAATAAAACTGAATTGGTTGTGTACCATGAATGTGTTTTGATCCAGTGTGGGTGTCTCTAGTCTTGTTATTGTTCTTGTGAATTTTGCCCTGCCTTGTTTTATTGAGGAAACAAAGATAAAAACAATGGATAACAGCTCATTAACCTGAAGATGCTAAATATTTGTAACAAGAAAAAGAAACATTTGTGTTGTTCCAGTCAAACAAGTGGCTTTCTCAGCCTCTCTGTTGGCCTGTGGCCTTGGGCCCTTGGCTACATTGGACCCTACAAGAGACAAATAAATTTGGTCTCCAGACATGTCATCACAAACATCAGAAATGCCTCCAACTCCAATACAGGTACTCTATTAGATCTCTGCCCTGGCCCCACAGTGGTGGAATGAACTACCCACTGATGTCAGGACAGCAGAGTTGCTGCCCATCTTTCACTGCAGGCTGAAAACCCACCTCTTCAGGAAACACTACCCTAACCCTTCCTCTTAACACTTGCTTATTTGCTTCACTTATTTGTCTCATTTGTTTAAATAAAAAGTAGGTAGCTAACTTATTTCACTTTTACCTTAGCACTGGTTCTGCTCTTAGATGCTTGTTTAGGAAGAAAATGCACTTACTTTTCTGGTGACTAGTAGTTCTCTGGCCTACTTATGTTGAATGCACTTATTGTAAGTCACTTTGAATAAAAGCGTCTACTAAATGACCGTAATGTATGTCTGCGTCCATTTTGTAGTTTGGTTGGTGTATTTTTATGATTCCTGTGGATAACTAGTGAAACGTAAACATGCATAGCAACAATGCAGTTTGATCAAGATTTCAGCTATATAACTCATCAATGGTACTTTACATAAATGCATTGTATCATAAATCCATTGTAGAAGAGGCAGCGATACCAATTTCACCACCCAAAGTAGCCTCAGTAGACCAGAATGCAATGCTGCAACAAGACATTTTGCCTTTCGACAATTTGCCTTTTTGATATCTAACTAGTGACGCACAATCTCGAGAACAAAATGTGCTATAGCTTGTATGCCTCTGTGTAGTACAGACTTCATTTTTGCCATTTCTTGCAAATCCCATTCATATTTTCCACAGGGATTTTGAACTACACACCAAATGGTGGAAATGCTAACAGCCTACAAAATGACGTCAGACCGTGTGATCAGGTGATGATATAACTTTAACTCTCTCTCTCCTTTCATCCATTATTTTCTCTTATACTTTTGATATTTGTATTATTGTTACTTGCTGTAATTCACTTTTCCTGGTTGTTGTTTCTCTCTTTGTTTCAATAATACAAAAATAAATAAATACAATATAAAACGATGATGTCCCTTTAAGAGGGAGGAAATGAAAGAAGGAAGCGGAGCGAGGGGACACTACTTCCATGTAGTCTGCACAATCACAACAATATTTATGCGCAATGGGTGAATCTGCATCCTTGAAAGGATAATTTGTTATCTGACTAGTGACGCACATTCTCGAGAAGATCCCCGACAAGCATTTTTGCACTATGCTTCAGCTGAACGACGCGGTGGAGCCGGGGAGTCCGGGGGCTGCGGTTCTCCACCCTGCAGAAAGCGAGGAGGGGGTCGAGGTAGCCTTCACGCCGCCGGAGGCCGGAGGGAGCCTCGGCTACGGAGCCTCCGTGGCCTGCTGCTCCCCGTTACAGACGCTGACGCCTTTTCACGTACATAACCCCACAATGCAAGCGAAAGTGAAGGACTATTTTGTCTTCAGGGTAAGTTTGCTCCAGAATATGAATGTGTAACAGCTTCCATATGAGGCTATACTGTCTAATAGGCCGATATAAATATCCCTCGAATATTGTGATGCATTCAGGGTACTGGTAGTACATAACTTACTACAGTTCTGGCGATGGTTATGTTTCATAGGCTAGATACGCAACTAGTGTATTGTTAAAGCTACACAAGGAGGGATAGTTTGGTGTACCAGGCACGCATGTCATCCTGGGAAATAGCAGGCTTGTGACGCTGCTGCTGATGCTGATGATTGACGGCTGTGTGTTGCTGCTGATGTTGGTCTTAGCCAGGTACCATTGAGCAGGCTGTAAGTGACATCAGGACGGTGGCACTACCTTCAGAGGATGGAGAGGTGCTCAGCGTCTGGCTGCTAGCTGAGTAAGTATCCCTACAGTATGCTCAGGCTGAGACATTTGGGAATTGTGTAACAAACCACTTTGATACATAGACGCCACATTTGGAGATTTGTCAGGGCTGCTTTTGACAGTGGGTGTTCATCCTATGACCCATGCATTGTTTATGTATCACATGATAATAACAGGGGGGGTGATAATAAACTTATATAACTAAGTGCTTGATATCACCCTAATCCACTCCAACACACTTAACAACAACACTTTAAAAAAAAGAAAGTATCTATGGGTGATGCATCTTGCATTTCTGGGCCTACTTTGTCATTTGGTGGTAGTATTTTTATTTTTCCTGTGGATAACTGGACAACATGAAGTCACCTTGGGTCATTTCCAGCGTAGTAACAACAGAGTTTGATAGCACATTTCTTCAGTAATCTAAAACCTCAACGGTAATCAGGTGTCAGTCGGTTTTGGTGTCAGTCCAGGGCTTCTTTCTAGATCCACCCTTTTGCACCAATCATCTATCGTAGAAGAGGCAGAGATGCCTATTTCACTTCACCAACAGTAGCCTCAATAGACCAGAATGCAATGCAGCAACAAGACATTTTGAGTAAGGCGTGTGACTCTAGCTTTTTCTCGACTGGAGAAACCTTTATAGGTACACACATAACCAACAGCTGAATGCTACAAGCTCGCAACTGTTCTGATGGTTGTCGAAAGGCATTCTGGGAAACGTAGGAAATCACTAACTGACGTAGCTGTAGATGAGGCAGGTTGAGGGAAAGTGGGTACACCAAAACGGTAAATTACAACACTTATTTCTGAAATAAAGCAGTGAACATCACGTGCTGATATGTAGCAGTGTGAGAGTATCTGAAGGTGGTTTTTCCTTCCTTTCCTTTTTCCTTCATATTTGCTACTTTTCCTTTTTATAGAGTTGACCATTGGAACAATGAGAAGGAGAGACTTGTGCTCATAACTGATAGGTAAGTTGAAATTATGTCGTTGACTTTTAATTTCATACGTTTCTGGAAAATGTCTCATTTCGTCCAGTGTCTGCGGGTCGATGTGACATGCGAACCTCTGTCGGTTGTGTGTGCAGGTCCCTGCTGGTGTGCAAGTATGACTTCATCAACCTGTTGTGTCAGCAGGTCGTCAGGATTTCTCTCAACGCCGTAGACACCATCTCAGTGGGCGAGTTCGAGTTCCCACCCAAATCCCTGAACAAGTAAGCCACTAAATCTCTTGGTGTTTTCATTGAATTACCAACATACTGTATTAGCTATTGGGGAGTCGTAACAATGCGTACTCATTTTGTAGCTCAACAGGACCAAGGAGTGGCTGCCACATCATTTTATTATTATTATTATGTGACTCCCTTAAATGGAATCATTCAAATGTTTGTAATGAAAAAGGACAGTTGGGTCTTGATTTGTCCCAATAATCTCTTGCTTCATGATATCAGCAGACAAATACTGAAGCGTTATAATAACTGTAATAATGAACATAATTCATGTACTTTCACTTTACAGAAATGCATAAGACAAGAGTTGCAAAATGTATAATGAGATGAAATAATAAAGTGGACAATATCTTTTTTTTAGAATGCATAAAAACATGTATATAAAAGTGTCTTTAAATAAATTGTTTAAAAGATGATAGCCTACGTACAAGTATAAGTTTGACCGTAAATAGGAGACCATTTTACAGGGATATGGACTCATTCTTTGGTGAAAACCTGGTAGCATCACAATGAAATAAATGCCATATGGATTTACTGTAAATGCTCCATTTTTCCCCCAAAGTCAGTTTCCAAATCATTGTCTGTGAATTCTGGTTAAAAATGTGTTTTCTATGTGAATGTAGCCCAGCATGCTGGCCCAAATACTGATCTGACACTTGTTTTCTTATAGGAGGGAAGGCTATGGGATTCGTGTCCAGTGGGACAAACGTCCACGGGCCTCCTTCATCAACCGCTGGAACCCCTGGTCCACAGACATGCCCTACGCCACCTTCACAGAGCACCCCATGGCCCGCGCTGACGAGAAGGTGGCTTCTCTCTGCCAGGTAGGTTTCCCTTTAATCCAATGAGGCTAGGTGCGTTCTTTGAACAAACTTTTAAAATTCAAACGTGAATAAACTGGTGAAATAAAGTACAGTAAGGGATTTTATCGGCCTTCTGATTATTCCACAAGAGCAAACAATGGTGACCGCGGGCGCAGCAATTCATTCAACGATGGATGAATGGATGCATCCAACACTGAAAACAATGGAGTGATTGCTGGCTTGAAGAAAATAATTCAGCCTAAAAGAGAATGAAAGTTTTTCCTATAATCTTGGACAGTTAAAGATTTGTGTGCAGATTATTTTTTCTTTTCAAAGTTAACCCTTTGTTGACTGAATTTATTTACAATTATATAAGAAAATAAATGATTTGTGTTTTTGCTATCAATCAGATGCTAGATTAAGTGGAGATTGTTAATTTGAATATAGCACATACAATAGATATAAATTAGCTCTAAGATATAAATAAGTGACATTAGGCATAATAGTAAATTTAGCTATGATGCAAATAGGCGACATTAGGCATAAAATCCTTCCTTGGTATGTGTCCAATATGCATCAAGAGGCATTAGTGGGATACATAATCCACCTCGGCTGCATTAACCCCGGTTAAGGTTTGAGGCAAATTCGCAACATCCGTCTACAAGGGGTTACAACTTCATCATGTCATTGTTTTGGTAGCTGTTTCATTGACAGTAATAAGAGACTGGTTTCTTGTTGATGTCACAGTATCTGGGGTGATGCTCTTGAGGATATGGGTACCTTTTCCCATCCAGAGCCGTTAGCAACAAATTAAGCTAATGTGGATGGGAAAACCTCAATCATAGCCAGGCTCCCTTACACTGGAGCAGCTCCAGGATATGTTTCTTGATGACATCAGTCTCAGCTTTCTGGGTCCTAGCTAGTTTATTTTTTCAGTTTATTTAGTAAATCGTATACAATTCACAAGCGCCTGTCCTTTTTTCCCCCCCCTCTATCAAGTTGGACAACTTCCGGACCCAGCTGGTGCAGGCGGTGAAGAAAGCCCATAAGGAGCATCCCATCCCTGGGAGGGCTAATGGCGTCCTGATCCTGGAGAGACCCCTGCTCATCGAAACCTATCTGGGCATCATGTCCTTCATCAACAACGAGGCCAAGTTGGGCTACTCCATGACCCGTGGCAAGATCGGCTTCTAAAACCGCGACTCCTCTAAATTATACCAGAATTTCCCCCCAATGTGTGTCATTACACTGCGCCCTCCGAGGGAAGCCGCCACTCCACTCCAGTGTAACATGCAATCAGTGTGTGTGTGCGTGTGTGTGCGTGTGTGTGTGTGTGTGTAAGTTACGCTCATCGGATGTCCACACCTAGGTCGGTGTCACAGCCAGTTGGCCAGCCCGGGTACATGTTGCGCGCAGCACTGCATGGACTGTCTACTCATTTGTTCGGTCACACTTGTTTGCCATACTTGCGTGGGCTCTGAGGAGTGTATGCCAAGGTGAACTAAGTCAGAGAGCGAGGACAGTATGTGTGGTAGGGAATATTGCTGAATTTCATGTGTACAGCGCATGCATCAACTCATCCCCTCCGCGTACTTAATCTAGACTGAGCTTCTTGTCTTCTGATGCTGCTGGGTTGACCACTGAGTGAGTGACTGGCCGTCAAAAACTAATGTGACCTTTTTAGATTTTGTTAGAGGAATGGCACCAGGGTCATTATTTCAGGTTTTAGGCTGTGCTTTATTTGGGCTTCTTTCCACAGCAAAAAAATAAATAAATAAAATCACAGAGTAGCGTATGGTTTCAGGTGGAAACAGCTGCGTTATCCGGAAGCCCACAGTGTAGCATCTTGGAACGGAAGCTGATGATTTAAGTTCAGCGGTCAGGTCAAACTGGTTCTGCATGAGAAGATGTATCACTGTGTGTTCAGACACCAAATGGCATATACCGGGAGTATTAATGAAACTATGATGTGTCGCTATAAGATACATTAGAAGTTGTGATCTTCTTCTCCTAACGGGCAATAGTGTGCTCTCTGTGCTTGCTGTTTGTGCCATGTCATTGCTAAGAGACTGGGGAGCCACCACCACTTAAAAAGAGCCGAATTAGCTACGAAAGCTAAAATGTTCTTGACCACAAGATGTGAGTTACGCAACTTTGCCTTGTACACTACCGCTCCCGTTTGCTTTTCAGTTGCCTTATATGGTCCTGCAAGTTGTTTTTGGGTTGGGTCATACATTTGTATCAAACAATGGTAAGACGTTTACGTTGTTTCTGGACAGAGTTGACGATTTCCTGGTCAGATAGTCAACCTTAAACTGACGGATGGGTTTCAAAATGAAACACGTGCTAGGCTAGGCTTGACTAAGACATTGCATCAGTCCTGTATCCGGTCTACAAGATTTAGTTCATTAAGACTGCAACCCTGTTCCACTCCACTGCTACACCATTGCGCTACCAAAGGTAACAGGCCATATTTTCATGCTCCGCAATGCCAATGAATAATTGTGTCCCCCAAAATGCCTTGTGCATGTGTCCTGCACGTTGAGTTTGCATGACAGTTGTTTTGGAAAGGAATATTCCATTTAGGATTTGTAAATATTAAATTGGTTTTATTTATCTGCTTAGTGAACTTCTGAGTGTTTCTAGAAATTGAATTTTCCATTGCCATTTTTTCCAAGTATTTTCTGTATGAATTCTCAAAGAGCTAAATCCACTGTAATATGGCAAGGCTTTCCTTTTTTTGTTCTAAATATTTGTAGCACAGTAAACCCGCAGTGGGGATGACAAATGCCTACACAGGTTTTCTCAGAGCATCGACTCTGGTGTTTGCTAAGAAGTACGTTTACATTGTGTTTGTAATGTAAAAAGGATTGCAACAAAGTGATTCTGTTACAGGTCAGCTGGCTGTATGAGCGGTACAACTGCTATGGGGGGGGTAGTGCAAAAGCCGGACGATGCCTCGAGGCCAACGGTGATGATTCTACGGGTTACTCTTGGCTGATAACCATGTGTCATTTGGATTCACACAATAGCTGTTCAAGGCCATTGCATCTTACCTGTAATACTGCAGCCTTTCCAGATAACAGATAATCTCAATAATATGGCTCACTGACCTTAAGAATTGTAAATCGCTTTAAAATACACATTCAAATATCTGTCTGATGTCATTGTTTCCACTGAGTAGAGACGACTTTTTACAAAGAAGAAGGGGCGGAAGAGCCGGGAAGGCCAGTCTGCGACCTTTACGTCCATCACACACATATGGAGCCTTGAGTTGAGAACCTG
This sequence comes from Hoplostethus mediterraneus, assembly GCA_034670385.1. Taxonomy (NCBI): domain Eukaryota; kingdom Metazoa; phylum Chordata; class Actinopteri; order Trachichthyiformes; family Trachichthyidae; genus Hoplostethus; species Hoplostethus mediterraneus. The sequence goes on along the minus strand of JAXDDW010000001.1, from coordinate 16,224,144 downwards.
TTGTGGCATTAAACAGGACAAGCTGCATGTTTAGTCTCTTAAACTGATATAGCCCATTGGTAGAACATGCTATATATTCATTTTATATTGTATATAAACATAAGTGTAAATTTAACTGGCTATTGGATGTCTTATTAATATCAACGTTCAGACTTCTTTTAGGACAGGAAAAAGGGAATCAACTGTGTATTAATGGGCAACTGCAATAAAAACCTGCCTCTCGCAAAGCCAAAAAAAGGAGACGTCGTTCCATGAAACCTGGGAAAAAATGGGATATTGTGGACGGACTGGCTATACGAGTATAAATACAGAAATTATTTTTTTTCTATAGACACAAAAGACAGATCCAGATCCAGCATCATTGGTCTCAGGAGCCAGGAGGATGTCGACAACATTTCCCAGTCCCTAAACACAGACCAACCCTCCAAGGAAGAGAGTATCAGGAAAATAAAAGTGCCAAATGCCAGCAGGGAATCAAATCACATATTGTGTCTTTACCTCGTCTCTAACAGGGCTGGGAGTAAGCGTATAGCTTTGTGGTGTGTGCATCTGATGAACAAGAGTGACCAACCCTGTTTGTGGTAAAAGAGACTCAACCATCTTGATATGAAGATGAAACACCTGGAGCATCTCTTAGGTGCGCCCATGTTCGCCAGTGAATTCAAAAGATGAGCTGTAATCAGATACTAGCTCTGAGGTCTTTCAGTTCAGATGCCAGTCTATGATGTTTAAAAGGGCGATGTCATTAGTAACCCAACTGAAGCTGCATTATTTATAATCAAGTTTATTAAAAAATGTGACTATTCCATGGTAACACATAGAAAATACTCCCAACTACAACATAGTCAGGTGACATCTATAAAACTTTGTAAACTTCTATCTTCACACAGTTTTTTGGAATTAGTGCTTCAGTATGCATTCATTGAAAACTACGCCAAGTCTATATGAATGATATTTCTCCCTTTGAGTCTCTCAGAAGGAATGTGACGTCCAGCCGTAGGACCCTGTCTTTCCATATTTTTTTTTTAACTTGGCAAGAAAAGGAAAATCCCGGTAACCTATTCTGAGGGCCTTGTGAGAGCTTGGCATGGTGAGTTGTCCCAGGACTTTGCCTGAGGAGTTTCTCTTTTTTTGCCCTTGTGAAGTAGCTGCTGGACGGTCATAGGAATCAATACTCAATAGAGCTGACTCTAAAAGGAGTCTTCGTGAGTCTCTTGGTCCTCAGTTGAACACAATCCTGGTCAAGTGGGCATGTGAACGTGGCTCAGCAGAGCTGTAATCCAGTTAGTCTGACCCTGTGTTTGTGTGCGCGTGTCACTTGTCCTCCTGGTCAGTGTCCATGTAGCACAAACACAGCTGCTCCTTCGAAAGGAGGATCAGGGAGTCTCCGCTGCAGTGCCAGGTAAGAGACTGGACCTGGAAACCACCTGGTGGGGGGGGAAGAGAATTACGATGACAACACACATACATGCATGTGCACACACACACAAAATGGTTGTGATACTCTCACTGGTCACTTGAGAATCTGCAAGATTTTTAAGTAAAAATATAGCAGCCTTACTTGACTTTCTATCGTTTATTATTACATTGCCATATTGTCTATATATTTATTTTATTATTTGTTAATGTTATTTTTAGTTCTTGTAGTACTTCTTTGTATTGTCTCCCTAGTTTTAGCCCCCTTTTCCTTTTCTACCTTTGCCTAGTGATTCAGAGCATGCCACCACGCACTTCACTGCACTTTCGTACCACGGTAACTGTGTATGTGGCAAATGAATAAAACCTTTGACCCCTTTGAACCTTTGAAATTGAGACACTGCAGATTCGCCCCATTTACTCAAATTCAAGTCTGGTGTCGGGTCCAGTCACTGGAGGGAAATCTTCACAGCACATAGGAAGTGACAATTCGAAACCGAAGAACGAAATAAAAACACGTGTTGGGAGGAAGCTGGACTCGCCAACAATGGCGCCAATATTGGTAACAATCGCCACCCAGTAAGAAGAGGAAATCTAGGTCCGAGGAGTGTGCAGATTGTTTGGCTTTCTATGACATGATGGACTGACATCTCCAATGCTGACGATGCTCGTTACCTTCAGCGGGGACTTGGACGGAGACGCAGCCCGCGGGCGACCAGAGGTAAAGCTTGGCGTTGCCCGTGCACAGTGCCAGCCGGGGGCGTCGTGGGTCCCACTGGAAGCAGCGCACGCCTGACGCCTGCTCCAGCACTGCCTGCAGGCTCATCTTCTGCATGTCCCACACCCAAACCACATTGGCCATGCTGTCTGTAGTGGGAGAGACATACAGATAAGCAGTCACAGCCACTCTCAGCCTATATTTTAAAAAAAAGGAGAGCTGGAGATCATTGTATACCTCCAGTCCTGACCCTTAAAATGTGTTTGTTTTGACCATGTTTCTTGTTCAGACCTCTCCCATTCATTTTTAAACATGGTCAGAAACAATTGGAATCCATAGATCATGAGTGTAATCATCATAGCGTCCTCTTCCTGTTTTGGTTATTTCAGTTCTTGAGCTGGTTATTTGGATTTGGATTTTTATAGCAGAATCCTAACTGCTGTTAACAGGTGCGTCTACTTTCTGTGACTCCGTTGCATCAATCAGCCAAAATAGTGGAGGGTGACAATACAGTGAATGGCCTTTTTTTTCATGGGCTCACCCACAGAGCGAACAGCTGGGAAGACATACCATTCTTGGTGGCCAGATAGCGACTGTCTGAGCTGAAGGCCAGAGTGGAGACACCGATCTTTGGGTTGGCTCGGTCCGGGTCTGGCTTGACCACAGGAATCTGGACTGGCGGTGGACAGATCTCATCTAAAGTGGGCGACAACAGCGGAGGACGACATATGACATCTTCATTTAACAACCAACTACATGAACAACAGCCAAAATGGATGAAATGCAATGGAAGTTAACTCTAATTCATGCTGATTCCTATCAAATGATGCTTTGTGTTGAACAGGTGGCACTGGTGGATCCTGGCCAAGGGGATTTGTGGCCCCAGTGCCAAAGATCTCGGTGTGGTCGTAGTGTCCAAACCCTTCCCTGTGTCTCTGCTCCTGAAACACGGCTTACATTTGCTCTGGGTGTTGAAGAGAGTGCTGCCCATGGTGATGTTCTGGAGGGACAGGTCATCGTTGGCAACAGCCGGCCTTCTCTCCACTTCCTTATACACAATCTGACAACACCAACAGCAGATCAAAAAGGTTTTCTCACCTCTTTAAGAAATGAGAATAGTACATAGGAACAAACAATTCTTTGCTTGAGTGCGGATTAAATGGGTGTTAGCTCTTAACTTGAAATGAGCTTAAGGCTCATCGTAAAGGCTTTTATTGTGTAGGAGTACAGATCACATTGCTGGCGAACTCTCACAGCTTTTGGATTGTTGATGGTGGCTGGATGCTCAAACTCTATGATCTTCTTCCACGTGATGTGATTGAGGATTCGCACCTGACAGGGGGCATTACAGTCTAGTGTCATGACATGAATTATACATATATAATTACTTTCATTTAATTGTATAAATGTGAATCCATTTCTTAAGATGGCTGTCTTTACAAACATTACTATAATTTGTGTTTACCAAAACAGCGGTTGTGCTGGGGTCAATCTGAAATTCAGTGTGTTATTTGTCTTCAGACATGAGTTTTCCTGAGTTTGTCCTTACTTTTTCATCGTAGCTGCCGATGGCCAGGAACTGACTGCTGGGGCTCCAGGTCAGAGACTTGACACCCAGTGACCATTCGTAGGCACTATAAGTAGACAACAGTCGGCCATCCAACGAATACAGCAACACCTTGTACTGTGGAGAGGCATTAACCAATGGTGTCATTCAGGCGTCCTGGTTATATTCACTTCAGGCTTGGGCAACTGGACAATTACATCGAGAATTACAATGAAATACCTCATCATCGCATCGTCATCGCTGCTCAGGGAATCTAAAAACTATTTTAGATTTAATGGAATTCACATTTTGCATTTTTGACAATTTTCCAATGTAATTAATCATAAGGGATGTTGACCAGATGACAGCCATGATGAACTGCAGTCTATTAACCTACAAAGCACAAGAGCCTAATGAACAAAGCTGTCAGGGACTGGCGGGGGATGGGGGGACTCACCTCCAGACAGCTATCCCATACTGCCAACACACAGCCGTTGGGAGACCACTCCAGCCCCGCCAGGTCTTGTGTCTCTGTTTCAAAATGCTATGACAAGGTGAAAAGGAGCTTGCATGAGGTCATCGAACACACAAACTTTATTCACATTATTCACATGCTTTTACATATACTATATTCTTAAAACATCCTAGCACTTAAGATGATCCAGTCTTACATTGCATTCATCATTTCTGGTCACAGGAACACTGTTAGGACACTTGACACTCTTTACTATCGGTGGCTTGTAATTTGGGTAATGGCAATCAAGGAGTTTAATCTTATTTTCTCCTGTTGCATTTATTGTAAGTCACTCTGGATAACAGTGTCAGCTAAATGCCTAAAATGTGAATGTAAAATCCATTGACAGCGGTTTACTTTACTCACCCTGAGTAAATGCCAGTCGTCGCACACGAACACACTCACGTAGTCTTTGCAGTCGCGGCGTTCAGCCAAGGCCATGTAGCAGCCATCCCTGCTGAAATCTATACCTGTGGTGGAAATATGGTGGCGGAAGGGCGTACATTTTTGTTCAGGCAGCAATCGGCCTTGGTTCATAACAAGTGTGATACAGATATTTGATCATAAAAGGCATCCATGACATTGTGACAGTTAAGTTTCCAAACCAGTCAATGAAAGGAAAATGCATTTAAAAAAAAAAAAAAGACACATTATGGTCTAGAAGCTACAATGAATGGTATGAACGACTGATAACTCACAGCAGTTGTGAGTAATGGGTTGTCAGAGTACCAAAATCTCCGAACCTTTATATTTTTAGCACTAGTGAGACTTATTACTTACATTGTAGGAAAGATTATGGGCAAAATCAGGGCAGTTATCAATTAATCATCATTGTCCCTTTATTGTCACCCAAGTCCCTTTAAGTCCAAACATTATACAATGAACCATCAATACATGTGGGGAAACTGGGCCATTGCAGCAGCAAATCATCTGATATACATGCATTGCATTACAATAAACAAAAAAAGCTAAAAAAAAAAAGCTCTAACAGCCATGTCATGCTAATACTAAGTTCCTATTGGCTAGAAAGGAGGGAATGGCCCATTTTAAATCAACCAAATCAATAACCTCATTGCTTCCCGTGCATCTCATCCAATGTAATTATCCACGACTTTGGCCCCCTCGACTCACTGGTATGTGACTAGCACGGTCATATTATTTATATGAAGTGTCTGAGGATGCATGGGTCACATAGGGGCACAGTAGAGCATGTGAAAAAGTGGAGCCAGAGACAATCATTTTCACCAAGTCGCTGACAGGTCCGTTATGGAGAGCATGCCCCATTGACTGAAGAGAGGCTCAGCTGTCAGCAGAGAGGACCATAGTTTGGCCAGGGACCCAGGGTCGCTCCATAAGGTAAAAGGACAGCAAGTGATTCATGCGGCATGCTGCGGCACTCAGACCGGTGGCCCTGTCCTCAGGTACTCCCGGTAAATATATATATATATGCACTCATAAGCCACATGCGAATAAATAAAAAAGATCTAATCCTCATACTCACCCTTCTGACATGCCTTGGGATACTTGATGTAAGACACAGCTTTGGTGCACAGGGACCAGACGGTGACTCTCAGCTGTCAAGGGACCAGAGGGAAAAAAACCCAAACATGTTTAGCTCATCCCCCAGTGAAAGTATGACAGGCAAGCAGTATTGCCAGGCAGTAGAGGGCACATAAATACATCAGAGAACCGTGTGTAAAAAAGAAACGTCTTGGAACCTGGGTCGGTTTTGGATGCCCACGCAGGTTTTCGCACGGCACCGCGATAGCCTTGGAACAACTGTGCGGCCATTTGGACCAGACACCCTCTCTATTGCCATGAGACAGCTAGTCCCTATGACAGCTATTCAACCACTCGTCCTCTGTAAGAAGAGCTTGATTGAGGCTGTGCTATGATGCGTGTAGAGTATGGAGACCGGTCGTCAACAGTGGCCTATTAATAAGAGCTCAATCAGCCAGGCCTCTAGCCTTAACGAGACCTCTGAGTGCTTCTCAAGGCCCAAAGATTTGTCCATCAGCTGGGCCTCTCCAGACTGGAGTGCAGAACGGTATGTTCAATTCTGAACGTCGTCCCTGGAACGACTGAGTGCAGAGTGCCTGACGTCTTTGAAGAGGTCTATGATGAGCTCAGTGAGGGATATGAGACACTGGTCATAGTCATGATTATCTGTATCTGTTTCTGTATCAGTGTACTTCCAAAAGGGAATGAATGGCCATCAATAAACGTTTAAGGGTTATTAAGGAACCTGACTGACAGGGGCAGTGTGACGTGAGACTGTATTAAATTAGAGGCTGAGTCAATAATAAATTAATGTACCCTATGCTACATCTTGACACAGAGGAGGAACTAAGGACTGGCCCCTTGCACTTAGTAGCCAAGATGAAATATTAGAGTAGCCCTCACCCACTCTGACAAATTAACAGCGAGTATTGTAGCCAAACAGTCTAACAAATGACACGTAGCGGCATAACAAAGAGACCACAAGTGTTAATGCTCCGTTTTGACAGCAATCACTCTAGTGCCCACTGGTCTCACTTGAACAAGATTGATGCCGACACCGGTGCGTGGCACCAAGCCAACAGTCTGGCATATTTCCCAGCCCAAGGGTCCAGAATAAAGCGCGGCATCTTGCCCTTCAAGAAACAAGGAGCATGTGACAGTCTTCGGGACACCGGTGCGGCATTTGTGGGGTGTATCGTTGATCGGGTCGTTGGATGTGAACACAGAAACCAGTTGCTTTACTTGATTTAGAAGCTAAGCTAATATTTGATCATTTTATCCTTTTACCATTCAACCTAGCGATAGTCATATCATTAATCTGTTTTCCTCCAAAAAGAATCTAAACAAACATCTGCGTGAAGCTTCTCGAAGCCGGAACTACATTGAACAGGTCGCCGTGTTGTACAGCATTAAGAAAAACAGTCCTGAACTACATCCTGCCGAATGCCAGTGCTAGTCACAACAAAGATTTCTGCAGTGTTTTGTGTTGTTCGCCACCCTTTTAAAAACACAACCCAAGACAGTAGTCTTTACAAGCAATCCAAATAGCACGGCATGCAAACCCACCACTGCAATGCTAAGGGCGATAAATGCACGGCCCTCATATCTTCTTTTACAGCTTAGTAAGCCGATGTAATGTGCGTGCATAGAGCCCTGTCCGCAACCCTGTCTTATCGTGCTGTGAATGTTAAAGCCGTGAAAGTACTGAACTAAACTGGTTGTGTGTGCTAGCCAAGAGCGCTACATGGCTCCCATTTCACACAAGAACACAAATGTATGGGTTGAACACTAAACAGGTAGAGACTTTTAGCCAGAGGACTGCCGTCACAGGCACACAGACACTTAACCTAAAAAAACAAAACAAAAAGGCTTTAAAAATATATTCTTGGTCATGAAAGTTTAAGACATTTTTTATGTATTTTGGAATGTGCAGAGCTAAGGACTCACAAAGCTTTCATCATGGTGTCCAGACAGACATTTGAACTAGGCCACTGTCTGTCACCTAGCCGGGCTGAAGTATCTACACACCAGTTGGGTCAGGACCTCCAGCTGTGTAGGCCCTGTAATAACAGCTCACTGCACGCTTCTTGGACATCCCCCCGGACACGGTGCCACGGCAACCACTGTCAACATAACTCAAACACAAACACTTCTTAGATGCCTTGAACCCACCACATGGGGAATGGGGGGAGATCGAGACCCGAAAGGCAGTGTAACTTTAAACTGGGTTGAGGGAGGGCAGCATGAGGAAAATAGGTGGGAAATGCTTCTCCATGTGGTGTGGTATGCCATGGGATCTGAAGTTGGTAAAGTTACACTTTGGATGAAGTATCCTCACCAAAGGTGAGCAGCAGCTCTGGGGATGGGGGCTTAGGATTGGAGGGTGGTGTGAAAAGGCGGCACCCCTAACAGCTGCTGTTTATCAATCAGAAAAGGAAAACTTCATGTCTATGCTAGGGCTAACATAACTGGTGGTCGCTGCTGGCTGTAGATTTACGAGCAACTCTTTCTATTAGTATGGTTTTTGATCTCCAGAGGCACATGGCATAGCAAGAAACCAGACGGGACAGTTAGGGCTAATTTCTGCCAGCACCTCCATTAGGTATCTGGCTATGTTACGGGCTAACATCCATGTCAAGAAAACCACAGAATTTGGGAACATTCCCCAAAGGAGAGGGTGTGGGCAACACATGACAAATAAGACCACTTGTAGAACCACAGTCACCGACAGCAAACCTGCAAGAAAATCTATCTATCAGCCATTCCCGTTACGCTCCCAGGCGAGTGGGCGACTGTACGTGATGCCTTATAGGCCTATCTGTCAGCAGAGGATTAGACTGTAGGCATTCCACATAGGAAGCCATCTCAAACCAATATAGCCCATTTCTCCTGTTACAGACTCATGATTCTGAAGGCTCTGAAGCCTCTCGGAGCCCAGACATAGGTATGGGGGAGCTATTGTCCCAAATCGCGACACAGCAGCTGCCTACGTTCGCAGTTTAGTCTAATAGTGCTGTTGCCAACAATGCTACGTGTTAGCAGAGCTCCAGCGGCACTGGCCAAACATGCTACTGCCAACCTGATCCCAACAATGTAAAAACCATTAGAGAGGTAAAGCTCATTGCTGTCCTTGGGTGGAGTTTTTCCACCCCTACTTTATCGCCACTCAGCTGGTAAAGGCGGATTAGCGTGGACGTGTGGTTGGCATTTTGTGAGGTCCTAAGATAAACGATGGGAATTCAAATAGGAGATGAGTTGCATGAGGTCTCACAATACATGGGCTAGGTTTCAGCAATGTGCCGTTCTATTAAATCTGTGACATGGCGCCCTACCAACTTTAAAAACAGCTGTTTTAGTGTGTCTTTTTGCAAAGAAGAGTGCTACCATGTTGTCATTAACAAAGCCTTTTTGAGGAACAGCTCAGGAGCATTTCTAGCTGGCTGGAATAGTGACTAGGTCATATGTATGCCTACCTGTTGTCTGCTTATAGCTGCCACTAATTCCTGTTAGCACTAGAGATACATGTAAATCCTCCCCCTAATGTAGCACTGTCAGCTGTGAGCTGACAAATTACTGTATGCCTCTGTATCAAAATGGTCTGAAGATATTTTGTTCTTGGTTAAGAAGAGAACACACTTTAACAGCCACATATACACACACACACACACACACACACACAGCCAGCCACACAGACACACTCACACATGGATGGTTCACACCACAGGCAGCTGTCCCTAAACAAGTTAATATAGCTGGCTGTTTATGAGTGGGGCTGAAATTCAAGCCCGACATGAACACCCGTCTGGCACAGCCTTAATGAAATCTTGGGCTGGGGTGAAGGTAAGGTTAGTGGGCCCCTTGGCAAGGTGGCAGCCATCATATATAATGCTTCTGTTAAATTAATTTTGCAACCTCAATCAGGAAAAGACTCTCATTAGCAGGAAGCAGTGATTAGTACCCACAGTTCAATGCTCATCTACAGTCGGTTTATTCACTTCAGGGATGGCGAGTGACGACAGGTGTTTGATGGCATCACACCACAAGGAGCAGCATGAAAAGTCTGAACAAAACCCATTAACACTAACATTAAATATCTGGCACTGACAATGAGGAATTATCTGACCATGAGAATGAGGTAGGGTAGCCAAGCAAGTCACACACGTGCTCTCATGCAGTTACAGTACAATCATTCATACTTGCCTCAGATTGCACGCTGTAAAATACTGACTTGACTGTAAGTGGCCAAAAGCGCAGCAAAAACATGCTGCTACATGCTTTCATTTGATTCCATTTGAGTGTTTTTGGGCCCCACTACCCCAAAAAAAAAATCTATGCAGGTGTTTCAGGCAAGATACACATAAAAAAAAAAAAACAGTGTAGAAGCATTTCACAGGTTTATACAGGGTGGTGCTGATGATGGTGAAGTCATTTGTCCTTGGCATATTTAGAGAAAATTTTGATCATACTTACCTTAAATGTACTATTCTGTTATACTACTACTTTCTAAGGCCTTGTCATCATAAACTACACTCTACTATGCAGACAGATTCCTCTGTGGGGAAGGAGCCTCCATGCTATCCCAGTTTTTTTTTTTTTTGAAGATGCAGACAGACACAAAGCAGACATGCCACAGACGCTTGCACTCCCTGCACCCTTCTCCAGTCCAGACACAGTTGCGCGCTGGGCCACAAACACCTGTCAAATGAGCCCCGGAGTCAGGTTCAGCACGGCAAGACGCAAGCCCACCGCGGGCACGGTGTCCCAGTCATATTCCACATGGTCCAGAGGGTACTAGCTATTTCCTCTCTCGCCCCCTCGGACATGTGCTTACCACCAGTATAAAACAACAGTCGGGAAGGCATGGAAAGGAATTCACTGCGTCTTTATTAGTCTACGTTTCGTCCTGCAGGCCTTTCAAGGCAACGGGCAACTGAGTTCAAACAACGCCGGACTCTTTGTCTTTGTCGTTCACCGGCCAGTTTTCAGGCAGTTTTGCATCACATCTACCTGTGAAAAGCTCTGAACGCATCATACTACAGAGTGAACTGCCTGTTACATAGACATAGATTGCAGGTATTCAAAGTAATGTAATCCTCTGTAAATATGATGGTGTGATGGGATAATGATGTTTCCATAGCTCTTGTTGGAGGATCAGTCCGTCACATCCACTAAAAACCCACGGCTCAATCGTACGCATAGGCCGATTATTTGGGAAAACAACAATTTCCACGTAGCCCTGCCAGACACGACATCAACAGGACATCACTAACAGGTATCGCTGGCGAAGGGGAATACCGCAGCCACGTGGGAAGGGCACGTACACATAGCACCCATGTTCCGGAGGCACTTGAGACTCATGCATGACAGGACGCTAACGGGGGGGTGGTGGGGGTTATGAAACCGGGCTGAATACATGTGGCAGGTGGGGGGTGTGGAGGGGTGTGTGTGTGTGTGTGTGTGTGTGTGTGTGTGTGTGTGGTGAGGGGGTTCAAGGAAGGCTCTGGTGTCTGGCTATTTTCAGGTCTCCCTTTCCTTGTGGGCCAGCAACAGTTGACACCAGATCGGCATACAAATAAACACACAAACACAGGCACGCGTGCATGCGCACACACACACACACACACACACACACACACACTTCACACTTACATGGAACTCGGTGGTGTTGAGAATGTGACGTCCGTCTGGGCTCCAGCGTGAGGAGACTAGTCCTATTGAGCCCTCATCAATCTTACAGTGCCAGTCGGGCTGTTCCAGAGACCACACCTGAGGAGACCGAGAGACAAAAAGAGATAGTAACAGAAGGACAACCACCACCACCGCCCAACCCCCTTCCTGTGTCTTCCTCAGTTAGCAGCACCTGAGCAGCATCAGAGACCATGAAAGACTGGCGCTGGTTACCCCTTCAAAGGTAAGCCATTTGCACTGTGCTGTACTGTGCTGTATGTGAAACTTTCCCCATCGGCAACATTAAAAAAAACAATAGTTATCACCAGCTCAATTGTCAGTTCATTTGGATGCTGGTTAAGTAAAATGTATAGCCATCATTTCAAAATGAATATTCCTTTTCTCTGTGGGTGAACAGATCATTAACACAGAATTTTGACGCGTTCGAACCATTCAAAAGTATGGCCGGACTTGGTGAAGATGAGCCAGAGAAACAGCACAGCTTACAGGCGCTGTCCTTTTGTTCAGAGGCAAAAAAAAGTTTGGTTTGACTATATGATAACTGTATGAAAACAAAGCTTGTTTATGCTCATCTGAGTTTGTTAAAGGGTGAATTTCTTTTGAAATGGCAGCCTCTGGATCTCAGTGAGCTTTCTGGTGTGGATCACATTATTTCTTCTAGTACGGTGTGGATACGTGGATACGTGGTTAATCAATAAAATGCTTAGGCACTGCTTAAAACCATAACATTACGAGCACCATGCATCAAACTAGAGTTAGTTGACTTGAGGTCAGACTTCACATGAGAAATTCCACATGATAAACTCAATGTCAAGCATCCATCAGCATCCATCAGTATCTTTTTGATACATAACAACAAAAGAGTAGACGGCATCACTCCCTCAGTACTTAGATATTAGTCAACAATGTAGTTCACAATATTCCAGAGTAAAAATAAAGTGGGAAATTTTTGCTCCGTGAGATTCATTCAAATACAAGAAATCGCACCAAAATCTTGACAGATGATTCTTTAATACGTCTCAAATTTCAGTAAAGTCAAAGGACATAAATACATTTAAAGCTGTACATAAACACCCTGATTTAAAACAGGCCATATTTGAAGCAATTGCACTGAACTAAAGTGACATTTTTGAAAAAACAACTTGTGAGCTCTTTCCATCCTCTGCTAATGACGACAAAACTCTTATTTTTGAAAATGAAATAATTCTTCTCAGTGCAGGTGCCTCTGATTCAATGGAATATGATTTCTTAGTTTTCTGAACACATAATGTAATTCATTATTGGTGTTATGAACTACAGTTTCGGCAAATGTTTACCAGTAGTGCAAATACATTCTGTAAGGCACGACATGTTGTATTTCCATCAGATTTGATCACTTACCTTCTTCAAGCTGGCTGCTTGCATTAGACACAACTCTAAACAAATGATTGATAAATAATGATTGATTGGTTTCCTACCTATAGAATTGATTGATTTCCTTGCCATAGAAAAAGCAGAGTCTGCACACTCAGTTTTACGTTCCTGTCACATAGCCTATATTTAATAACACCTGTCAGTGACATTTCAAGACTTTATTCTTCATTGTCTCAAAAATGTTACATAATTGCTTGATCCTAATAATTACACCATATAAACCCAAGATGTTTATGTCTTTACTTTTGAGTTGGAATTTCAGCTATTTACACTGCCAATTCATCAAAAAGATTTCATCAACTAAACATCATTTTGAAAAATAGAAAGATGTAAACCAGGTGTAATTCATGGCTCTTTTATTGTACACTGTATTCCAAAACATACAACCCTTGTACAACTCAGGTGATGGATGATGATGCTGATTTCTCGCAAAGTAAGTGTGATGAATATAAAATGTTAATTAAATTGCCCAAGTTTAATTATATTAGTGCTCATTGAAAATCTAGTATTTTGCTCTGGTAACACCGGTTTGTCGGTTGAAATCAGTTTTCTTCCAGCCACCGTGAGAGTGAAAGCCACCGTCATCCAACTCGTATGACTACTACATCACATCAAACATACCCCCACCCCTGTTTTTTTACCGTCCTGTTCTCAGTGTCCTACCTGTACCAGTCCTCTCTTGTACATAGGCACAGAGAATGAAGAGGGAGTCAGAGGACCAGTCCATGTGCACTATCTGGTCAAGGCAGGTGTAGAGGTGCAGGATCTGCAGGGTGCTCACGTCTCGCACCACCAGCCTGTACTGAACACAGGTAGCCTGGGGGGTGCAGACAGGACAACAACCCGTCAGAATGAGCAAGACTTGTGGCCACTTGACCAAAACTATTATCCACTTGCAATTAGCAGCCTAACCAAGTAAATTAAATCACTGTTAAAAGTATATTGATTCTAGTCAAACTGAGCCACTTACCAAATATTTCCCATCTGGGGAAACTTTGCAAAGTTGGTTGGACTGCTTGAATACCTCAGAGAAATTCATCTTATGACGTGCACATCTGTTACTCCACTATAAAAAAAAAGGGGGGAATTTGAATCAAGAAGGAAGAAAAAAATCCAACAGAGCCTCTAGAAAGGTTTAACTAGATGAGAGAAGTAAACATGTAGTGTTTGGAGATAACAGTCATGACCAACGATTCCTATCCACCGCGGGAATTTACTGTCTTTTGCTCCCTGAAGAACAGCTTCAACTGACAGCCCACGCGTCTCAACGTGGCGTAGTTACCATATATAAACACAAGATGGCGCCCAAAGTCCAATAATATGTATACTATAAACGGTGATTATAGACACATACGCTGTACTTTACTTAATCGGGAATAGAAAAGAGTTCTTATCTAGAAAAAAGTACTCAAGTGACAGTCACTTTCAACGAACAATCATGACGATGCATACCAACAAAGATAGCAATAGTTACATTACAGAAACAACTGAATGTTTTACTGTAAGTGACATATCTAATTATACAAACTATTCGTTATCCTGAACATAAACCATACTCAAGTAAAGGTGAAGGTAAAAAAATACTCAAGCAGAAGTAAAAGTAGGGTAATTATACGTAAATACAACAACTACAACTACAGTAGAAGTACTTCACTACATTACACCTGTCGTAACGTTAAAGTGTAACGTTAGTATGGGAAAGAAACCTTTACATGACAAGTGTTACTAGGCTAGGACATATATATAGTAATAGTAACGACGAACCTGCACACAAGCTTAGCTGGCAGACAATGTTAGTGGTAATACTAAGTTAGCCTAGCTAGCTGGCGTGAAACCAACTTAGTGCAAAACAAATTGGCACATGAATCCCTGCCACAGAAACGTTATTATCACAGCTTTATTGCCATTTTCATCTTCTTTCTATTTGTGTATTTTAGATGAAAGGGAAAGCCAGCAAATAAAAAGGGCCAACTTTAAGCTAACGATTACGTTAGCTGTCAGTTGTCATTCAATTGATTCGAGCTAGCCACCGCTAGCAGGTAATCGAACCTTAGCTAGGAAGCTAACGCTCACAAACTTCATCACACAAATAACGTTACAACTTACACGGAAACAATGTTCTCTTCGCCTGTTTAAGGAGAAACGGGACGAATCCAGCAGTTTTTAGAAAACTTTATCCGTTCACATGATTTTCGCATCAGACAGAGGCTGTTGTTGGTTGCCGGATGACGATAGACCAGCGCTGTCCAATCAGCGTCTGCCGACGCCGCCGTTTCTTCTGGGAAATGTAGTTCAAAATGTCTACTGCGCGCGCGTGTGTGTGTGTGTGTGTGTGTGTGTGTGTGTGCGCGCGCGCGCGCGCGTGCGTGCGTGCGTGTGTGTGTGTTTACCACATTAATGGCAACAACTGGTTATATTTTATTTTTCAAAAAGAAACAAAAAAACAACACCAACAATGCAAAATGTGACAGCTTCCGATAGGCCTAGATGGAAATCTTTTTTTTTTAAGCTTGTTCCTGTAAAGGTTTTCTACTGGGGGTCATCCTTGAAATATTATTTATTTTATAGTTGCCCAGCCTATGAGTTATGTTTTATCACAATAATCCTCCGTTAAATTGCCTTAATATTCTCTTCCATCAGCCCTCTGGTGTGCTGGTTTCCCGCTTATGTGCGCCGAAACCGCGGCTACCGCCTCCCTGCTTCTCCTAGCGCAACGTTTCATCTCCTCACAGTTTCCCTCAGCAAAGCTCACACTTCCCTGAATAGCAAGCGAGTCCAATTTCCTCCTCTTACTTCGCATTTTGATATTTTTCTTCGAAAAGTCAATCATTTCCAAACGTTGTTATCAAATTCTGAAGTCGGTCGATTTTTTTTTATGGAGGGTCATTCTCTTGGTATGTTAGATAATAAAAAGGCAAGTGCTCTGCGCAGTTTAATTCCTAGGCATTTCGACTGGGATCACAATAACCTTCTGGTAAGTTGTTTTCTTCTTTAATATGCTCTATGTGCTAATAGTTCTAGTGATTAGGTATTTATTTAATGTCTTATAGTTTTTTTTCATCAATAGGCCTAGAATTTTCTGCTTGGAAGACATATGGTCCTATATCGGCATTCATTGTTTTGAATAGTGTCGCTATTAGAATATCAAATGCTAATTTTGAAAACACCGGTTTTAGATTTAGATTTAAAAGTTATCTTAGAATTAGCCTGTTAACTAGCCCTGTACAAAGAAATGTCAAGACAGGCCTACTGTGTTGAGACTCTTGAATAACATGCGACGCTTAGAGGGTTTATTATTTATACATTTTCTGATTCATATTTTGTTTATTTAAAGTTAAGTTGCCAAACACCGTTGATCTGGTCAGGGTAATGATTTAGATGGATGCATGCTTTCTTTATTCTCCGAGTAGGCTAAAAGAAAAGAAAAAAAATTTAATATAGGTCTACAGGTCTTATATAAATTACATAGGCCTTTCTAAATATATCCATACCCTTCGCGTTATTTTTGCTGGGTAATTATTTGCAAATAAATGTTACTATTTAAAAATATATTTTTTCATTTTTGTTTGTTTTCAACATGCAGGCTAATCACCCTTTTATACAACAGAAAAGGCTGATTTGATAATAATAAAACAATGATTTTGTTAAACCCAGTTGACTAGTAATGTCCTGGTTATAATAGTTTTCATAATAGCCTATACCTTACAGAATTAATAACCAGCATGTATCTACACCCGGATCCTATTTCAACACCTCTTCCTCTGCATCTTCTTATCTTTTGCCTAATAAGACAAATTTCACCTGGGACTACGGAGGACAGACTCTAAGATACAATTCTGAAATTAATCTATCTCTTTCGTTTCAACTGGGACTGTGTGTTCATGGAGGAAATGGCCCGTGGGAAGGCAGTGTGTATGTGGACGTTGTCATGGGCGCTGTAACTTGGGAGATGAGACAGGTGAAGAGAAATCACAATGTCAAACTAAAAGGACGGTGACAAAGTGAAGCAACACGCCACCAGAGGCCGTGGTTTACAGAGATGTATCCGCTAACGTTGTTAGGCTGGGCTTTTGCAAAATGGCAGTAGTACGCACCATTGTATTAAAAAAACAACACAAGTGCTCAATAAACCTTTTATTTTTAACCAATGGTATAATAATAATAATAATAATAATAATAATAATAATAATAATAATAATAATAATAATTGAACAATAGTTAAACAAACTGATTGCCAAGCCACACATAACTACCAGTGTGACAGAAGATTTCTGGTTAACGCATTACCTATAATATCTAAACTGTCGTGCAGTTACAGTGTGCATTTATCGGGTATTTTATAATAGCTTCCAATTTGACTCAGCTAATCATAGATGAGAGAAGCCAGTATTTGCTTTACAAACTTTTTTTTCACTGTCTTTGATTTCAGGCTTTGATAGACTAAGCTTTCTTAAATTGCCCCCGTACATTTATTTTATTGTAGATTGTAGAAGGACACTATACAAATATCACAACAAACGTCCCTATAGGGGATATTATAGGTAGGACCTATATTATAGCGATATTATAGGGGATAAAAAAAAGAATTAAGTAGGATAAGGTCACTCACAGGAATATTATAAGGATATTATATGACTTTTCATTAGGGCAAAAAAGATGAGATGAGTTGTCTCCGTGGTTCTTCCTTGTGGTGTGGGCTAAGTGAAAATGTTCTCTGTGTCCAGGAGGAATCTCAATTACCCTGCTCCGAGTGCGGCTCTAGAGGCGGCAGCAGCCACGGGAATAGCGGGAACCTAATTTACCCACGCAGCTGCTCCAGAGCCGTACAATCTGGAATTACGTGAGCGCGTGTATGCGTGCGCGCGCTTGTGTCTGTGTGCAACCCGATTTGCTTGATTTTTACCTACGGTCATATCCAATGGTTTGTGTAGCCTCTGCATGGACACCGACCTTTTTTGCCCAAGTCATTATATTAGGGGGGGAAGTAAAAATATAAAAAAATATATATACTGTAGGCTGTAGGCTACGTAATACGTCTGCTTATCAGGAAAACAAACAAGCCCCCTTCAACAGTCATGACTTCACTTCAAATGTTTACTGTGCTTCTCAAGATTAAGTCTATCTTCAATCGATTCATTCAGAGATAATGCTACACGTATTTAAACTGACAGGACCGTATTTATACGCATAACCAATTCATAAACAACGTCAACAGATTTCACTCGGGTCTATTTAACTTTTAATTGTTGCAAAACTGCAGGCATTAGCCTACTTAAGGTGGGCTTTAAATTGATTTTGATTTGTTGGTTAAAACCATGCACCTTTGCCACAGTTTTCCTTATGCAGTCCTACAAAGGGGTTACTAAGGAGATGTGACGCTGCTGTGGTGCGCAACTGTGATTATAGTAAGCTTTGGTCCGACACAAGGTCCAATATGCCCGACACAATGTTTTGTAGGCTGTGCTTTCCTGCAGCCTGTCTAGACTAACAAGTTCGAGACTTTGAGGAAACCCGAGAAATCCTTTGTATCGGCTTTACGCGGTAGGCCTGCAGTCTCTTTGATTTTGTATGATTTTGGCAACCGTGGAATTATTTGGACAAGTTTAAATACTTTGGCAAAAATGGCCTAATGGTGTATCACTTCAATATAAGCGTACAATAGGCCCCATATTTCTACCGGCAAACCGGAGAATAAATGCGTAAAAATCGCACCAACAGCAGTAATTCATTCTGGTTTATTTCCAAATGGTCATCGTTCCTCCATTATCTGCTGTGGTTGATAGTTTACAGCCAAAGTAAAAACAGACTCTAAACCTTATTTCACATTTTCAGACAAGCTGCCAGCAGATCAATTTCTGTCAAAAACGCTGGAGGGAGATGCAATCAATCTGGACAAAAAAAGCACAGAGACCTCTTGGTTTAGAAGATCAGAGTAAATAAATCGGTTAAGATACATAATCCACTTCTGGCTTATGCTGTTTCCGGTAGCTAAGCTTCTGCTGCTTTAGTACTTTTATCATTTAAGGCCTACAACGCATAGGGTCTGGTGCAGCAGGCATACAGGCTGTTATTTTGGGACAGAGGCTGGTACCTAGTCTGTGTGAGGCAGAGGGGAAGGAAGTGATTTGGTGCTACATGGCATACACACTTCCCTCTGGGGGGGGGAGGGTGATGAGATGGGCAGGTCTGGGCACGTCCAGGCCCCCTGAGACCCCTGTGCCACCTCACTGGGTCTCCACTGGTGTGATCACACCTTGTGTGCGTGTGTGTGTGTGTGTGTGTGTGTGTGTGTGTGTGTGTGTGTGTGTGTGTGTAGATGTGTGTGTGTGTGTGTGTGTGTGTGTGTCTTCTTCACTGAACATTAGTAAAATGATCTTGAACAAAGTTATCACATTTATTTACAACAACCTCACATAACCTAGTTTGTTTATACCTTTAGTAAAACATGCAAGCTGATTTGCTCACCAGTATCCAGTTTGAGTTTTTTCCATGCCATTCATTGTTGTTTCACATGATCACGCTAATTCCAGTCTGTTTATTTTGGTGTACTTGTGCGTGGACATGGTGTGTGTGTGTGTGTGTGTGTGTGTGTGCTCTACAGAGTGATCTACCCCTCACCGGACTACCCATCCGCTAAGATGTCCCAGTCCGCCACTACTGAGGAAGGAGGCACCTTCGAGCACCTGTGGAGCTCCTTGTGAGTGTTTGCTATGGTATTGTCCCAGATTTGATTCACAATGTGGGAATATATTTTTTGGAAAATTAAACATAATTCCCTTTATCAGCAAGTTGATTGGGGAAGGTTTTTTTCCCGCAGGTTTAGCATTTAACACCTTGAAATGACAACTTGGTCATTGCGATATTATGGGAACGTCCCAGAATGCCGTCTGGAAAAAAAGCATTGTCTAAAGAAAATAATATCTAGGATTTCCTTTCCCAAAACATCCATAGTGTTGCTATCCCTCTCCAGCTATTCTCATAGCTCCAACTACAAAATCAATTTTCAGGAAATCTCTTTCAGTTGTGGCACAAAGGACCATGTGGGCCGAGCCAGTCTGTAGCTATGGTGCCTTTTCTCCACAGGGAGCCAGACAGCACCTACTATGAGCTTCCTCCGGGGAGCCAGCCAGGAGAGCGGCCAGTGCCTTCCACCAGCACCCCGGGGAGCCACCGCAGCGCCAGCGAGGTCTGCATGGACGTCTACCACATGAGGGACATGAACGACAACGTGATGGTAGGAACAAGAGGAGTCACTCAGCAGTTCACATGGTTTTGATCTGGTTTACTTCAATATGATTCTTGTCATTTACGTTTTTTTTTCCTTCTGAGGACTTTCAATGAATTATAGTTGTAATCCTAGATCTGATGGTAAATCCAAGGTTCTTCCCCCTTCCCACTCCCGTCATCTTTTCCCTCCAGTGTGGAGGAGATTCCCTCCCATGTAGTTTCCCTCTCCTCAGCAGCCTTTTCCCTCCGTCTCCCTGGCTGCTCACTGCTGAGTGGCCTGTAGGGACCAGGGGGTGGGGTGGGACTAGAAACCCTAATTCAAACACCAAGCCAGGACCGCTTGCTGCTCTGCTCTACTCTGCTCTGCATGTGTGTGTGTGTGTGTGTGTGTGTGTGTGTATTTGATCGTGTACGTATGGATGTGATCTTGCGTGCTCGCTCGCTCTCTCCATCTCCAAAATAATACACTCGGAAAAAGTAGTTCACTTCTGAACACACCTAGCCAGCCTCCCCCTTCTGATCTGGAATATTGGTCGGATCTAATCTATCAGTTGGCAAGCCCGGGCCTGCCTGGCCGGTTAATAGTCATGACAGAAAGAAGGGGCGGGGCCAAGATTTGTTGTTAGATGCAGGGCAAGTTGAGAAGGCCCAGTCAGGCAAGGGGAACAGGTGGAGGAGACGAGAGGCAGGGTTTTTCCTCTACCCCTTCCATCATGTGCTGCTCCAGAGAGCGGTCGGCTAGCAGCGTAAGCGCTCCAGTCGAAGTTTAGAGCGTTGGCCATCGCCTGACCTAACAAGCCGTCTTAAGTCCTGTGAGAACTGGATCATCATCTTAGAAACCCCCATCATCCGGTCTCCCGGGAGCCCCGAAGATGTTGTGCATGACTGAGTCGACGCGGCGCTGTGGCACAGTAAGCGAACAGGACTGAGCTGATTCACTCGTGCACTTTGTGGCACAGCTTTAATGCTTCCTATACATTCAGGCCTCTGTTTCTGGTGTAAAGCTGATGTCTTGTTGTCTTTGGTAGGGGAACAGGTAACATTCTTCTATAGATGCCAAGATGGTTTGTGTTATCGAGTATGCCAGTCTTAGTATTACTTGGTTATAACGGTGATGAACTTGGCTTTGACTTTGGGTGATTGTCCCCAATTTGGCAATTAGAATAAAAAAAAGAGGTGAAAGAATGAATGTGTATGCTTATAACTTTTGCAACTGAACTTTAAGGATATATTAGTAACTTTTGTGTGGTTATGTATGTTTCTTTTTCTCGTATTTTAACATGTCTGTTTGGTAAATAAACGAGTGCATGTGCAGGCATAATTTCATAGGGTCCAGGGAAGAAAGAGCAGCTGGATTGGGATTAGGAAAGATTGATGCTGTTGTAGGTTGAAACATTGACGTGCTTCATCACAGCTTCATTTCCGTATACTTTACATTCCAATGGCTCGCTGTATTTTCACTCGCCTCTACCATTGACATTACTAAGAAGGTATTTAGCAATCAAGTTATGAAGATGCTATTACAAGCCACAGATGTGCATTTGACATCTGTAGAAAATGTACCTACAGCTTGAATCATCAGAATAAATGGTGCAACACCTAGCCACATTTTGCCAAACACTCCCAACAGGGGGCAGCCTTTTTACACATCACTCTACATCTTACTCAGGACTACCTTCATTTTCCCTTTCACTCAACTCATCCTCAGCTCTGTTACTCTGTTCGCATAGCCTGGACGTGCACCGATTTGCTTGAATCCTGACTTTTTCACTTTCCTTTTGTTGTCTCTTATTTCAACGGGGCCACCTGACAACAAGCTAATAGGTGCTTGTTCCATGTGTTGAAAGTGACCATGCGGTTTTAAAAGGACTTATAGAGTGCAGTGTAATAAGTAGCAGTGAACACGGGTCATTAGAAGGGTAATATCCTCTCTGTCTATTGTCTCTCACTCATCTTGACAAGTGAGGGTTGTTGTGGCTGGCTTATACAGGTCGGTAAATGTTTTGAGCCGTTAAAGCTGGTCTTTGATTGACAGCTACCAGGACGGCTGCCCATGGGGGACATAAGACGCTGTTGGGATGGGAAGCTTGAACCCTCACACACACACACACACACACACACACACACACACACACTCACAGTGGCAATGGAGTTTTTTGCCCTGTTTCAACTTGTTGCAGATCAAGTTCAGGTATTAAAACTTAGCACACCTGTGTTTTTGTGTAAGTGTGCGTGTGTGTGTGTTTGCATGTGTGTGTGTGTGTGTGTGTGTGTGTGTGTGTGTGTGTGAAATGCTTTCTGTAGTTGACACCAGCACCTGGGCTTACCTTGTGCGTGTAAACCCCCTTTGACAATACCTGTTAGAGTAGGCATCACTGATTTCAAAGGCAGTAAACACTCAGCCGAAAGAGCGAGGAGAGAATGGCTCTTTTGTCCACTGATCACGAAGACAGGGGCTTCAAAGCATATCGGCTCAGATATTGATTTTCATATTTTGCAAGTTACACATCTCAACAAATACTGTAGCTGCCCCGCTTTTCACACAGAGTCAGCTGACTGCTAGACATGGACAAAACAATGGTTCAATACTTCAGACACTGGAAATAGACATCAGTGGCACTTGATCTGTATTAGTTAGCAGGAACATTTTTGGGGTTTGCCCAGTAAAAAAATAAAATAAAAAAAGTAAAGGGTAAAAAATTCAACAGGTAATTCAACAATTTGACAATCAGTTGTGTTGTTACCCCATATTGTTGTATTGTTGTACTGTTTCCCTATATTCTCTATTGTCTCTAAGTCAGGGTCAAATGTTAGTATGGATCCACACACACACACACACACACACACACACACAGGTTTACTTATTTTACTGTGGTTTACTTAAGTGGCATTTTCGCCATTTCTGCGCCCTTACTAGTTTGGGTTAAACACTCAAGAGCCTGGCAGTTGCATGAGGTACAGTCAGGATGTAGACATTAGACCGAAATCAAAATGTAGAAATCATTCAACATCGGGGGGGGGGGGGGGGGGGGGGGGAGTGAAGAGGTGTGGTAATTAAGAGTGCAGTGGAGTGAAGCAGGTCTAAATGGATTGCTGTGTTTGTTAGAGGCCCAATCCAGTCACTTTATGACGCCATTTATACCCTAACCCCGTAAAATAATCTAACACGGGATGGATTGTACGATCAGCTCCTGCAGTCACAGTCCAAATCAACATGAGGCGTGCAGTAGCAGGACCAAAACAGTGGTGAAGCTCACTGGCCGGTCTTTAACTTCGGTCTGCTTGTTGAATTGACCAACTGGTCACCAAGATTGGTGGGAGGTTATTTTCACAATGTGATCCTTTTACAGATTACGGCTTACTTGCTATACGTGGTAAACAGTTACACCGTCCCTGGATTGCTCAAACTCAGTCACATAATCAGATTGCTTTCAATCACATCTGGATCACTTTGAATACAGTTTAAAAAACACCAATTTATTCCAATCTACAGACTGTTATTATCATCTTCATCCAGTATCAACCATTTTTTCATGTCCAAAATTCTGATAGTGTCTCTTAAACTCACAATTCAATTTTGTTTCCCTGTGTAATCCATCAAGCTATATTTTTTCCCAATCAGATTTCTTTTTTCCTAATCAGATTAAAAACTTAAATTTCCCAAGCCAACAGAGTGCCTGAACGCAGCTTCCCAACGAGTATCCCATAGTATTGATAAAGGCATGTCCTCCGCCCATATATGGAAGGCCCATTATCTCTTCCGTTTTTGACCCTTGAACTCTACCTCTTGTTCTTTCATGTGTTTTCCTCCCCCCCCCCCCCCCCCCCCACCGCCCCCCTCTCTCTGTCAGACCAGACAGTGTTTACCTAGCGCAGGCCTTCACAAGGTGTTCGGAGCGTGTGCGTACATGCGCCCCGGCATTGCCGTCTATGTCCGGGCATGCCATAATTAGGACGCCGTACCATTTTTTGGGTTCCCATCCCTCTCTCCTTCTCTCTCCTCGCCTTCAGTCTATCATTTCTCTTGCTCTCCACACCAGTTCGCACCCTTTTCCCATCCTGTCCTGCTGTGCGTGTGCAGAGTGAGTGTTGTGTACGGTGTGTCCACTGATGCACACCTCGCCCCGAACTCCCTCTGGTTAAGGCTATGGTCCCGCGCTGTCCCTGCTCTGCTGTGTTTGGACATTTCTGACTGAAGAGTTTACGTATGAGACAAAAGCTGTAAGAGGATGTACTACGTGAAAAAGAAGGTAACGGTTTTATTTTGCTGTTTATAGTGTGTGTGTCTGTGTGTGTGTGTGTGTGTGTGTGTGTGTGTGTGTGTGTGTGTGTGTGTGTGCATGGCTGTTGCTACATGCCATTAGTGTCAGCTGGTTCACACACACATATACACCATTTGTGCTGGTTGTAAAGCTACATCAGGAAATTACTTCTTTTTAAGTTAGTGATCTATTTCTGTTGTCATATCATCAAATGTTATTGGGTGTTGTTCATGGCCAGCCTAAAATAATGACTTGCTTGTTGTTGATGAGCAGAAAGAGAGCCCTGCTGTACAGATGTTGGTCGTTGGTCGCCTTGTTTACTGGCTTTCAGGCAGTGTGCATATTTACTCATGTAATACTAGTTCTTATTACACGGGATCAATAAGGCTCAGAGCAAATGAACGTGGATGAATGGCCTTTGATTACAAAATGATAGCAGTTCCCCTTTTGGAATAAATCCTGTGTTTGTGTGCATGTGTAGGTTTGTGTGTGTGTGTGTGTGTGTGTGTGTGTGTGTGTGTGTGTGTGTGTGTGTGTGTGTGAATGCTGAAATACTAGCCAGGGCCCCACAGCGGTCAGCAGTCATCACACACACTGCCAAAGTGCTACAAATGTTCCCTCTTCTCAAACAGAGCAGAGAGGACAAGAGGGGAGCATCAGGCAATTAGGCAGAGCACAGGCTATACCTGTGTTTTACAACTCAGTCCATCGCCCCGAGGAGGCTATGGTGGGGCACTCAGCTACCACCACTCACCTACACACACACACACACACATTTCTAGTGCGATACTTGTTCTGATTTTTCATTGAATGACATTCATTTCGCAAACACACCCACACTCACTCACCTGCCTACACAGTCGCTATAAAACACACACACACACACACACACTAGGCACAGCTCCCCCTCCCAGTGTAATCCGACCTCCCTTCCAAGCTTCCAAGCCCTATCTCTCCCAACACCTCTACCTGTATCCTCCCTCTCCCTCCCTCTCTATTCTCCCTCCTCCCGTCTCTCTCCCTCACTCCCTCTCCTCTCTGTCTATCCCCAGTCCCAGTACAACTTGCTGAGCAGCAGCATGGAGAGCCTGGGGAGCCGCACCACGTCCGCCAGCCCCTACAGCTCCGAGAACGCCTCCTCGTCGGCCGTGCCCACCCCCTCGCCCTACTCCCAGCCCAACTCCACCTTCGAGGGCCTGTCGCCGGCCCCGACCATCCCCTCCAACACCGACTACCCGGGGCCACACGCCTTCCAGGTGTCCTTTCAGCAGTCTAGCACCGCCAAGTCTGCCACATGGACCGTGAGTACACAGACCGTCTTGGCTTGGTGTGCTGAGGAATGGCGTGTAGAGGTGTGTGTGTGTGTGTGTGTGTGTGTGAGTGTGTAAGAGAGAGAGAGAGAGAGAGAGAGAGAGAGCAATTGGTGTGTTACTCATTCTCCCTCTGACACACTCTCTCTCGCTCACTCCCTCTATCATGCACACACACACACACACACACACACACACACATATAAAAATACACACACACACACACACACACACACACACACAAGCCAGCACATGTACAGGCGTGTCGCATCCAAGAGAAAGTAGCGGATCATTCAATGGTTCATCCCCCGTCGTCAAATCTTAGGAGGCGAATACGACATGGACTCTGTAAAGCTTGGTGTTGGTTGTTGTTGTCAGGAACGTTTTCGCCCTGTATTATTTTCTCCGACAATCTTTTGTGACACTCTTAAACACTATTAAAAGAAAATAATCCTTGATTTCAGTTTACAAAAATCATATTTCTGCCTCTTGGACCATCATTAGAAGTCCTAAGAGACAGTCCTACATACTCTTGGGAGGTGATTAACAGGTTCTTCCCATTATTATTATTTAATTTTTGTAAGTTTTTGACAGTTTTATGCTGGTTTAGGCAGAGAGGACAGGGTTTAGTATTGCTACACTATAGAAGATCACAATGCATTACATTTGGTTAAATATATAAAAGAAGGCTTTTTCAGTTCTGATTTTCAGTTTAAGAAGCCAAGTTGTCGACTGTTGACTTCTTTGATCGAGTTACTGAGAGTCACTAGCTGGTATTAGTTTTGAGCTTTTGGGAAACAATTGTGATCGAGAGCGTTTCTACACATGGAAGAAACTTTTTCTTGGTATTCAAATGGATAGCAGAGAATCGGGACAATATAACAAATTCATATTGTTAATAATTCATTGTATTTATGAATTATTCATTGTAATTAATAAATAATTAGTGTGACTACTACTACTAGTAGTACTACTACTGTTACTACTACCACTACTACTACTAGCCTAATAATAATAATACAATAATATTTTCTTAGGACCTTTAGCAGCAACTTTACTTAGTGCTTTGCAAACAAGAACAGAAACATCAAAGAAAATAAAATACATGATAAAAAAAAAAATGCCACACATGAATCAAAAACAAAATGTAATTAAAGGCTTACGTCATGAATGTAAGATGAAAATACCACAAGAATGAAAATAATATGAGAGCCTGTCTGTGAAGACATGTTTTAAGAAGGGGCACAAGGCATCTGAAGGGCTCCTGGAGTTCAGAAGAAGACATGAGATGTAGCGAAGGGCTTTTAAGACCTCGCCAGGCCTTAAAAGTCATCAGTACACTCTTAAAATCTGATCTGAAACCAACTGGTGACCTATGCAGAAGCGAAAATAGGTGTAATATGGTCTTTTGATGTGTGTTTGTTAATAACCTGACAGCAGAATTGTCTAGTAAAACCTATGAAAACACACCCACTGTTTCACTGTATAAATCACAACAAGGCATGAAGGGTTTTGGTGTTTTCAGGTTTTTCAAATCTTCTTATTCAACTGAGGACTTATTTTATTTAACCTTATTCCCACGGCGGCCATTTTGAACACTCAAGGTGAAAATATCTAAAGGGAAGATTGTAGGGATGTAAAGATACATTGAGCTCACAGTTGATACACAATGCTGGTACACAATTCAGTAGTATCACAAAATCAGAATGAAGACAATTATGATTGAATGAATTGGGGGGAAAAACAAAACAAAACAAAAAACATAAATAGGGTGACTACAGGTTGCTTTAAGGTACATTTAAAACATTTTAAGACCATTTTAATTTTAGTTCAGATCAAATTTAAGACCAGTTTCATCCTCAAATAAGAGTAAAAAAAAAAAGAGACAAAAGGCATTAAAATATGCATGTTTGGAACCAGGGAAATCTTGCATTAGAAAAGTAGGTAAAAGCTTTGTTTTTCATACCTCTGAAACTGTAATTTAGACTCAAACGCAACATTTCACCATATACTTTTTCATTGTGGTTTGTTGTACATGGTGCAGTGGGTTGCTAGTGTTACCTGGAAGGCAAGACTCTCAATACTTGCAAACAATCTTTGTCTCATCAATTGTCTTGCTGTTGCTGTTTTCTTCCTTAACTGGGGATCCAAGATGCTGCCACACAGCAGGTTTGGAACGTGACGGAGCGTCCTCAGTTTCAGTTTGGCCTGAGTCCATGTTGTCTCCTATACTGTCTACACAGTAGTTTGGTGATCAAGCTAAAACTTGCTAGCCTTGCTCTCGCTAGTGTTCAACGATTGCGAAAGAGAAAAGATCATTCTGAATGTCATTTCTTAGAAGTTAGACTGAAACCTGAAACCACAAGCGTTTTTTTCAACTCCGCGATGCATATCGGCCCATTTTTGTATCGCAAAACATGAACATGAACTTTCATTAAATCCAGAGAAGATTTCAATACAGTAAAGAAAACTAGTGTTGCTTCAACACGTAAGTGAGGACTTCAGATAGACAGTTATCAAATTAGCTAGTAACCTCGGGAACTGCTTGCTTGAATTTAGCAGTTAGCTACTAGCTAGCTACCTGGGCTAGATTCTGGTAGCTAGCTATAGTGGGCCAAATATATCACCTTATATCAACTTACATCCTTCCAGATTCTTGAGGTCCATATGTGTCTAATACATTTCTCAGTGGGGAATCTGTGAAATGATAAATGTTTGTCTAATTCCCAACATTTGTATGATGTGTATCTTGGTACACAGCAGAGGGCTGTGGTTGCTCTTCCAGGTAGAGTCTCCCACCTCAACTGTGACAGTCCGCCGGAATAAGGTCTATCATTCACATTTTTAGTTATACACACAGGCACATAGACACAGGCAGAGAAACACACACACACACACACACACACACACACACACACACAACTGAATGGTGAGTCCAGGCATTTGTGGAGACACAGGTGAAATGGGAGCTGTGTAATTTGTCATGGTCTCCTGCTGGAAAGGTGTCACCTCCGTCTGTCACACAGTTGACCTCCCTGAAACTAGAGACAAACTGCATTTCCTTTACTCTCTGTGTGCGTGTGTGTGTGTCCATGTGCCAGTGTCTATGTGTTTGTGAGTGTGTGAGTGTGTTGTGGGGCTTCTTTGCGGCTCTATTTGTTGGGAGTAATCATGCGTGGTGGGCTTCTTTACTCAGTGCTCAGCGGTGTAAGGAGATCCCCCTCTGGACATTGAAGTGGTGGTCTTTGACCCGCTGCCTTTCTTTCTCTGCCTCCGTCTCTTTCTTCCTCCGGTCTTAACATGCACTCACGGCTGTCACCTCTGGCGCCTAAAGCTGCACTCCGTCCTCTCCTAAAAAAAACGTCTGTCATCTCCTCTCTCTTCACTCCAGTCTCTGACGAAGGTCTTTCTCACGCCCAAACTAACTTGAGGATGCATTGTTGGGAAAACATGGAAACAAATAATTGGCTTGTTTTATCCAAGAATTCATAAAAATGTCTGGGAATCGAAGGTTGTTTCAACTCTTTAGTTTAATGTTATGTGATACTTGATTGTTCCCTGTGGAGAAATTGTCTTTTTGCTCGCGCACCTCCACCGGGAGGTCAGAGCACAGGGTCAGCCGCACAACAGCACCCCCCGGAGGTGGTAGGGATTCAAAGTCTTGCTCAAGGGCACTTCAGCAGGGCGACTTCTTGCCAACGTGTCCTCCAGTTGTAGGTTCATCTCTTTATTCACTATGCCACCCTGCCCATTTGCAACAAATTACGTTTCGCACATCCTATCTTAGTTTTTAGGCTCTTCTTATCAGCTGGGCTTTGCCGATAGTTTGAGAATGGTCACCTATTGATGACCATAAAAACTTCAGTCTTCAGTGTATCATCTATCACTCACTTCCCATTCTAACCTGGATATTAGAAGAAGAAGAAATTAACACTTCAAATTGCAAACAGAGGGGAAGGTTTAAATCTTCCTACCATCTTGGCCATTTTGTTAACTGCAGGCAGTATAGGTCATTAGCACCCAACAGAGCGATTTTTCATGTTACCGGCTGAACAGAGACACTGTTATTACTTGACGAAGGAGTTTTGACTGGCACACGACTTTAAGTGCAGATGATGAGGCAGCAGAAAAAAAAAGAAGGATTGTGAGGAAGCCTGTGATTATTCAGATGCCTCTTCTGCCATAAAACTGGAGGGATTAGAACGGGGTGATTGCTCATGGCTTTTATGTGGAGTTTACTGTAATGCTATTCTTCTTTTATCATGCACACCTGATTATACGACCGACAAAGTACCATAAGATGTATTTAAGTGTTATTATATGTATTCTAAAGCATACTTTTTCATCGCCGAAGACAATATGGTATAGTACAATATGATACGATATGAGGTCATAAGATGGTCGACGATACATTATTGTTCTGTGGTTAGTTATCACAGCCATAGACAGTGGACAACAACTAATCAACAACATCCACTGTTAAATTATCAGTCTGATCAGTCTAGTAATGCCCACTCAGAAATATTATAAAACATATTTAGCTGTGAGCAACATAGCATAACTTTTTAATATGATGTAACCATTTTTATCCTTATTTGACCAAAACTTATATTGTAAGTTACTTAAACAGTTGTTTTAATTACAAGTAAATGTGACCCATTTTGAACCATTTGAATGGCAAAATGCTTTTTGAGGGCTAAGATCATGTCAGCGTGTCATTGTACACATGTCGGTTTTGAGAAGAAAAGCGATTACGGTCAAGCCGTTAAGGTGGGGGGATTCCCCAAAGATAACAACGGAGGAGTGTGTGTGTGTGTGTGTGTGTGTGTGTTTGGGGGGGGGGGGGGGGGGGTAAAATTCGATCTAAGGTCCATGCTTGAACATGCTTGACAAAGAGGATGACTGTGCGGACCAGACTGAGTCACCTTGCTTGCAGGAAACAGTTAACATGCTCTTATTTTCATGCTGAGTTTTTGTGGCCTCGAGCAGTGGGGAATGCCATAGGGGCATATTGACTATAATCAGTTAGCTACTGCCTACCTCTCTCTCTCTCTCTCTCTCTCTCTCTCTCTCTCTCTCTCTCTCTCTCTCTGTCTCTGCAAAGTAATGGTGTGCAGGGCTTTTGAGAGATTAGGAGAAAGGCTGTTTTCTGTCTGCTAGCTGCTTGTTAACTGTTGCATCAAGCATTCCACATTAAAACCCCTCTTCTCATGTTGTCAGCTGCATGATTGATGGGAGTCGTGGTTTGGGTTTGTGGCTGGAGAGGAGGAGAGGAGAGGAGATCCCTCTTCTTCACCCCTATCTTAATGTTCCCACATAATAAATCCATCCAAGCCCACGTTAAGCCCGTCTGCTAATCTGCTCGTCCCCCTCCTGTCTCGTCAGGTGCATTAGTGATAATAGCACTGAAGCTCTGCTGCTCTCTTGCCCCTTCAGGACGAATCCTTCAGAGCCTGGATCCTGGCTCAAAAATTCCTGACTGGGGCTTGGAAACAGGCAAGCGTCACCGTGGCTGGAAATGAGATCTAACACCTCAGCTTTGTCCAATAATGAGTCCTCTTTCCATATACTCAGACAGTGTGTGTGTGTGTGTGTGTGTGTGTGTGTGTGTGTGTGTGTGTGTGTGTGTGTGTGTGCGCGCACATGTGGGAGGGATGAGAGGGTGTGAGGCAGTGGGGGTGGTGAGGGTGCAGGCTACAGCACGCATTACATGGCGGCTTGTCAGAAGCTGCTCTTCCCAGCTATTAGCCTCTCTCCGTCAGGGCACAGGTCCCAGCACGCCCCGCACCATGCATCCTGCCCCATGCGTCACCCGCGGTCACCGCCGCTGTTTGCCTGCTCGCCTGCCTGCCGAGCAGCAGAGGAGCAGGGAGAATACACTTGATAATGAAGATTTTTCACAAAAATCTTTTATTATGTTCATGTGTGTTTTATGAGTGTCCAAGTTGTCCAGTGTCCACATTTGTGTGGGATGGAACAGTTGGACCAAATGTCATCAATCCAGGAAGCTAACATCCATGCTGCTGACTGTCCCATAGCTCATTTTGTCTATGGGAACCCTGAGCTTTTTCATTCCCCACGGACCATGCCATTGCTTTATGCATCCGAGTGATGGCGAATAGGAGTCGATATGAAGCTATAGAAGATATGTGGTTTAATTCAACCTAAGAATTATTTTGTTGAGATCATTATTTTGAGCTTTTGCTGTCTGTCAATTTTACCAGCCACTTCAGAACAAACAGAACTGGCACTGAATCGTTTCTATTCTGACTCTAGGAGTGAAAGAAATAAGATTATCTAGTGAAAATCTGAATCCACTGCCTACTGAGGCCAAAAACATTTGACAAAAAAACAATGGTTCCATGCCCTGGTGTAAACCTAGGCCAGGATAGGGGAACCGATGAATTCACAAATCTCTTCCGCAGCATTGGCCATAACTCAAAAATGTGACAATTTCAGGGTTAGGCCTCTGACTGCAGAAAACCGGGTTTGGTGCACCAAGCTAGAGCCTAAAGGTCATTAAATCTTCCCCCCGCAATCTGCCAAAGACTCCCAAACAGCAATTACCAACACTTCAAAGAAAGTGTGGGAAATTCTCCAAGGCAGAATTGAGTTTTCCACGTTTTTTTTGAGTGGAATATGGGTAACAGGGCAATATAGACGCCCAGAATAGGCTATGTGTATGTGTAGTGTGTGTGTGTGTGTGTGTGTGTGTGTAAACATATTTGATATTTGGACAGTTAAGCGAATTTGCGGCAGGCAAGCCGCTGCTTGTGTATATGGATGACGGTCTGGCAATTATCACTCTGTCTCCAGGAGCCTGTCAGGGCCTGCCTCCACTGGTCCACCGCACTGGGTGGAAGGGTGGATGGATGGATGAGTGGATGGATGGATGGATTGGATGGATTGGATGGATTGGATGGATTGAACAGGAAGACACACTAGACACAGGAAATCAGTGTTTTTGTACAGCCGTTATGACCTCACACAATGTCACCCACAGTTGGGAGGATTCGCTGGATATTCCTACTCCCATGGAGCAGGGGTTTCACTTGAATGTGTACATCAACTATTGATACATTGATGTATTTTTCCAGATCAAACTGTTTTACAAAAATGTGCCAACTAAAAACCCTTAATACCTCGAAATATTTAAAAAAAACATCAAGCCTGTAGATTGTGTAAAAAAACAAATAGAAACATTCCACCATCTGCTCTAGTACTGCCCTGGGCTGGATGGATGGATGGATGAGGCTGTTACTTCCTAGCTAAGCTTCAATACCAGGACACATCAGGGTTACCACCTGAAATGATGGTTTTGTGCTAACCCATACCATATCCTTAACCTTAACCTCACTTGAAAGACTGAGAGTTGATGCCTTAATCCAATCTCAGCCAGAGATGAAGAAGGAAACGTCTGTGATAGTTGCTTTGCAGCGATTTTGGCGTAGCGGCTTGACCAAAAAGTGAAACCTGGCAGCTGAATTGGCACCATCTCATCTTCTTCTGTTCCCCATATTCAGTTTATCTTTCTGTCTGAGTCTATACATTCAAGATTCGCTCTGACCTACTCCTCTTCCTGTGACCCTGAACTCATTTTTTGGTGTTTATCATTTTCTAGCTTCCCTTTTTCATGTAATCCTGTTTTTTTTTACTTCTTTTGTATATCTCTCTTTTCTGCTCACCTTCTCCACTTTCTCCATTCCTCCCTCCATCCATCTTCATACCATCAGATGAGGCCCAGCTTATCCATCACTCAGCATCTCTACAGATACATTAGTTAATGCATTAGATAATGCTTATGTTAATGTTGACAATGACATGTGGAGGTGAACTCACGGAGGTGTGTGTGTATGTGATTGTGCTGGTCTGTGTGTCTGTGTTTGTGTGTGGGCGAGTTGAGACGTCTCCTGTGGTGTACAGCTGCACCCAGGAACACACAAAAAAAACAGAAAGAAATTTATGACTTTCCTGTAGTCTGAGGTGGGACAGTGTTCAAACACATTACCAATCACCAAACCACTGAGTCCATGCTCTGCAACCCACAACCTATCATGAGTATGTCCGATGTGGATGTCTGAACGTTGACTTTATCACCTTCTATCACCTTCTCCTAAAAAAGTTAGTTTCCTGATAAGGAATCAGGAAAGGAAACTAACTTTTTTCGGCCTCAGTGGTTGATGAGTCGCAAAATTCAATTCAATTTTACTACTTAGCCATCTAGGATTTTGATGATCCAAATGATCCAAATAATGGGTAATAACCTGCCAAAGCAGTTAGTAGGAAATACAAAATTATCAGTCACAGCTAAAGTACAAAACCAAACAGAATAGAACAATGTGGCCTATAGCCTTGGATAGCACATTACCCCTTTTGACCCATTCTCTTTCTGTCATCTCATGTCCTCCCACATCCGCTGATGTTATAAACACACAATGAAAGTCTGGCATATTCCTAAAGAAACCTATAACACTTCTGTCATCCGCTGGAGAAAACTTGTGGCATTTTTTTGATCCTAGCTGTTAAACCGCTAAAGTCCCATTTCCTACGTTTCTTTCGTTTGTGAAAGCTACAGGGGTAACGGAGAAAACTGCTTCTGTTGTTGTGATCATGTTGGAGAGCAAAGCAATGGGTTCTTCTTCAAAAAGTGATGGTAACGGGGGTAAAACCCGGGTCTGCGTCTGTCTCGCTGTCCTGTTTTAGAAAATTATTTATTCATGGTATGGAAGGGCTGTTGAGACTTGTCGGTGAGAGCTAGCTGGGAAAAGGTGATGTTGTGCACAAGTATTTTCATTGCCCCCTAGGCAGTGCTCATGGCTATGGGTGTGTGTGTGTGTGTGTGTGTGTGTGTGTGTGTGTGTGTGTGTGTGTGTGTGTGTCTGCAATGTGTGGGAAGCTGAAGGGGGGCCCAGTAACGGTGTCACAACAAGGAATTCAGGTGTTTGTTGGTCTAGGACTTTTCCCAGCCTTTTTCCCAGCTATCACTATCTACTATTACCTCACTCCAACAAGAGTGTGACAGTCAAATCTCAGAGTGCGGAAGATAAATGTCTCCATATGTTACATTTACGTTTAACGCATTTAGCTGAGGCTCTTATTCGGAGCGATGTGCAATTAATGCAACAGTAGATTAAGCTTCAATTCCTAGATCAGAAACAATACAAGCAATCGATATGAAGGTGTGCAAGGGTCAAAGCCCCAGAGCCCTGACAATAAATAGTAACAAATATCCCTGGGTGTCCTAAAATCAGTATGTATGATAGAGAAGGTAAAGAAATAAGATCCAGGAAAAAAAAGTAGATTTTTTTTTTTTTTAATAAATGAGAGGAATATGATCAGCTGCAAGTAGAAGAGGAAGATTGGGGATGTGATTTAGGAGCGGAGAGGAAGGTAAGGTAGGTGGAAGGTGGATGTATCCGCTCCCACAATATTGCGTTGTGATTTGTGTTCATAGATAAAGTAGAAATTAATGATCAATATTTGTCCCATGGATCTGGTGGATCTGGTGGATCTGGTAGCTCAATAAGTTTAGCAGGACGGTAATATTGTTAGGTTTCACTGGGGCCATCCATACTAAAAATGTTTGCACTTAGGGTACTCTAATGTGAATAAATAAAAGCGTGGTGTTATAAAATTTTCAAAATAAAATGAAACTTGAATCCAGTTGTTCAGTCTGTGTGTTCGTATAGCGTATAGCTAGTGTGGTGACTACAAACAACATACATTGATCTCAAGCTCAGCTGTTGTGAATTCTCTCTGTTGAGCTGCATGCTGTATACAGATGCCATGGGGTGCATTGTTGCATTTGTATTCAGGCTCACTGCAGCAAGTCCACACAAAACAACCATCTCCTCAGTTTTCCTGGAAGGTCCCATTTTGATTTCCTCAGGAAGATTTTTGAGATTTCATGATTGTGTCAGGGCATGTTAAGGCTTTTTCATCCCTCGTGCCAGTGTCTTTTAGATGCTTCTGAACACGCATTTACACACGTATTCACACACACACACACACACACACACACACACACACACACACACACACACACACACACACACACTCACACACACACACAGGAGGCAGGAGGAGTACCAACATCAGTAATGGCAGATGTGCTTTTCAGAAAAGACAAAGGACTGTTTTTAATGTGGGTAATGCCTTGGAGAGAATGAACCCAACTTGTGGACTGAGGCATCATAGACTTGCTTTGCAGCGTGGGTTAGTTAGTTAGTTACCTTTATCACAGCTCAGCATATCTTCCTGGTTGTAGTGTATGAAGAAATTCAAAGGCAGAAGGTAATTTAATTCATCCATCATTCATTTTTGTGTTTCTGCCACACACACACACACACATTTTTTTCTGATCTGTCCTTTTGAACTTCCATGTCTCCCCTGCCAGCTGTGATATCTCACATTACTAACATTACCACCGAAGCCACAAGCGGCAGTCTGCTAGTCAATAATCGTCCATTCATTCTAACGACACGCCGATTACCTTTACAACATAGACTCAAATTTACTGTTGTGTTTTACAGCCCTCACATATTTTCCCTCTTATTTCAAATGACTCAATTTGTCCTCCAGTCACGATGATTTTATACGATGATTATAGTGCCTATGCTCACGCTCTTTTCTCATCATGCTATCACCCAGCTTTTTTTTTGTCCATTTTGTCTTCTGAATGCCTCTTTTTTTGTTCGCCCACCCGTCTAGTTGATGATTTAGCATCTTCAATAAAATTATATTTCACTTTGGTACAGCGATTCCATCCCTTAAAACACTGGCTTTGCTATAGCAAACCTTTTGGGATTAACTCCCCTTGAACTGTGATCACCACAACCTTTTTGCTTTTTTTCCCCATCTAGTTTTATCCATAGCTGAAAATAAGAAAAAGAAGAATTTGCAATCGGTTGTTCGGAAAAATGGAAGCAAGCATACATTACTATGCATGCCCGGGATAGCCAATATTGGGCCTGAACACATATGAAGCTAATGCAGGTGAAATATAATATAAAAATGAAATATAAGTTATCATTTCAAAGCTCTCACTGGCTCTGTGTGTCCCTCTCCCCACCCAGTACTCACCCCTGCTGAAGAAGCTCTACTGTCAGATTGCCAAGACCTGCCCCATCCAGATCCGGCTGTCCTCCTCCCCCCCGCACGGCAGCATCATCAGGGCCATGCCCATCTACAAGAAGGCCGAACACGTGACCGAGGTGGTCAAACGCTGCCCCAACCACGAGCTGGGACGCGACTTCAACGACGGTAAGTCAGAGGTCTTCTGCCACTGACTGATTGTACCGCTTTCCCTGGGGAAAACCCCTCTGGGGCACAGGAAGTGATGCATTTTACATTTCTAATTTGTTTGGACTACATTGAAGAGTAACTGGGTAGTTCGCATGAGCAGCGACAGCCACCGTGGCTGAACAGACAAAGAAAAGAGCACCACCTACAGAAACGCAGCAAACAGAAAATCCAAGGAAAAAGATGTCACAGTGCTGGACAAACTGTTGAAATGATCTCTGGGAAGTGCAGTGCAGAAACACGATAGCAGTGGGTCACCAAAGATGGAGACACAATACAAAAACAAAGGGAAATTCCACCAAAATTGATTTTGTTTGTTATTGCACATTTTCAAACATTACTTTTGTTGTGCTTGTTCTGTGCCAAACAGTGGACTTAGCATAAGATAAGATACATTTTTTATAAATCACAATGTTGTGGATTTTGTCATAAGCACACAATTTGTGTGTAAAATGTTTTAGAAGTGAGACCCCCTGGTGTCTTGTATGTGTGTTGCTTTGACTCAGTTAACCAACTCTGTCCTTACCCACCTCCTCCTCAGGCCAAGCAGCCCCAGCCAGTCACCTGATCCGGGTGGAGGGGAATAACCTATCCCAGTACGTGGATGACCAGGTCACCGGCAGGCAGAGTGTCCTGGTGCCCTTCGAGGCCCCACAGGTGAGTGGCTCATCAAGATGCACATTGGGTTGTATGTGTCTTAGGCTATGTTTGTTCTGCAGATGAAAATGTCTCAATTATGATTTTTGTTTTTCCCTCAAAAGTGAGACAAATCTGATATTTCAAATCAACGTGAACAACAAAAAGCAGCGTGGAGTTTCATTTTTTTAAATCCGATCAAGACCACATTCATATGTGGTGCTGAATGTGACTCTCAGGCATCCAATCTAAACTTTCAAACATTTAAACATTCACGTTGCATTTTAGTGGGAGTAATCTAGGTGCTATATTATTAGTGAGTGACTTCACAGGAAAAAATCTATATCTAAAAGGTGTTTCCAGCCATGCCAGACAAGTCCAAACAAGTACAAGAGTGAGAATTTATCACATCTGTGATTGCACCCTAAGAAATGCAGGAGGAATGATTTATTTTTCCTCCAACTTCAGAGTGCATTGCAACATTGCCCTCTGGTGGTGGATCGGTCGCTTGTTTTAGATGGAGATCAATCCTAACAGGTGAAATAGAGAACAACGTCCAGATGATATGCGGACAAACATATTTATAATAAAATAATATGTACAAAACTAAAAGGATAATTTTACTTACAGACAGAAGCTCCTTCTAAAGACTTTAAGATGTTTAAATCTAGTGGTTTTGTTTTTGAGAAATTGATAGCAGACTCATATTAGCTTTTTTACTTTCATCACTAAGTATGGCAACATGGTAAGTAATAAAATAGGAAAAGTACTAAAACAGTTTGGCTTGTGTACAGATATGTGATTTTGAGAGAAATTATTTAAAACTCTTAAAATCCCAAACCTTCCTTTTAAGCATCCACTTATTTTAACTGTAACCAAATCCAAATTGATGGGACCGATTGTTGTGTGTTCCAGGTAGGGACTGAGTTCACCACCATCCTATATAACTTCATGTGCAACAGCAGCTGTGTGGGTGGCATGAACAGGAGGCCCATCCTCATCATCATCACCTTGGAAACCAGGGAGTAAGTGCATGACCTCCATTCAATGCTCTGGATTGGTTGAATATAAAGTTGTTGTTGGAGCTACATCAATGAAATGTGCCAGATTTATAGCCTGTGTATGCAGTTTGTAAAAGAAAAAGACACACAGAGACATTACATTAACTGAATTACCTTATATGACTTTGACTTATTTGATTCAGATGAAAATTCCCAGGTCTTTGTCATTTGGTGTGTTTTAATTCTTACTTTTTTTTGTCACATTCTCCCATTACACTTGTATGTAGCCCTCCCCCAACCACCACACAAACCCATTTAAAATGAAATGAAATGAAAAGCAAACATCAGAGTTAAAATCACCTCAATCACCAATGAATGTACAGGAATTTGTGGCACACAGTTATCAAGTACACAATGCAGGGCAACATGGTTCTTTGTTACCATGCCAAAGTTATACTGACTATGCATGAAAATCGAGTTTAGTTGACAAAGTCCAAGTTGTTAATGAACGTTTTCTGGAACCCCAATTGTCACTGCAGCGGTCAGGTGTTGGGCAGAAGGTCATTTGAAGGTCGGATATGTGCGTGTCCAGGCCGAGACCGCAAGGCGGACGAGGACCACTTCAGGGAGCAACAGGCCCTGAACGAGAGCGTGGCCAAAAATGGCAATGCCAACAAGCGCCGTGAGTCACTCAAGTCTGAGCATTTCTAACATCTAGTACACTGTGGATTTGGTAATGTCGGTTTTTGGAGTTCCTACGCAGGTCTGGAAAGCTTGATCATGTCCAGGTCTTGAAAAGTTTTTGAAAAGTATGGAAAAACTGTTGCATATAACTACATATTTTTATAGTTGAAGACCCAGTGACATTTCACATATTATGGTGCATCTGTTGTAAATAATCTACAACAGTAGAGGGATATGGTTTAGATGTCATATTGTCATATTGCTCAGCCATTATCAGCATAATATTCAACACTGACCAAAATCTTCCAATCCATTCTGAGATGTCACGGTCTGGAAAATGAGTGAATTATGAAATGGGAAACGATTGTTGATTATTATCCTGTTGTTCTCATCTGCAGACTTCAAACAGACCCCGCCAAATATTCCCAGTCCAAATATTAACATGAAGAAGAGGCGACATGGAGAGGAGGAGATTTACTATATTCCCGTAAGAGCCTTTTACACATTTATTCTACATGAAGTGAGCCTGGAGGTAATATGTGTCTAGGGTATCGTGCACATTAGTTGACTGACTGTATCAGGGTTTCAGCTCCTTGAAAGCTTTAAATCCCCCTTTCAGGCAGCTTGGAAGTAGTTTATATTGAACCACACAGGACCTGGTTTTAGAAAAGCATTGAAAATGAATGTTGACTTCTCCGTGACGTCATTTAGACACACACACACACACTGCAATGAAAACTATTCCAGACGTGTCTCTGGTAAACTCAATGACTGCGGCAGTGTTAGTTTAGTCAGGAATGCTACCAAACACTCTGCTGCCTTTTAGAAAATGTGTTAAGTCTCCAACTCAGTAAGTGGTGAGGAAAGCTTCATACTGATAAGAGCACTAGCAATAGTGTTACTATGGTGATGTTGTCAATGGCAACATAATAAACATTGTGCAATAAGTATATGTTATATGTTATATATGATGTTATATGTCCTGTTCTGTGTTGTGTTCATGTGCAGGTCCGTGGTAGGGAGAACTTTGAGCTGCTGATGAAGATCAAAGACAGCCTGGAGCTGGTGGAGCTGGTGCCCCAGCCACTGGTGGACTCCTACAGACAGCAGACACAGCAGCAGCTGCTGCAGAGACCGTGAGTCAGCTCAACACACACACACACACACACACACACACACACACACACACACACACACACACACACACACACACACACACACACACACACACACACACAGATGCATGCAGATGCACATACATACATGAACAAATAAATGACTCTGGCAAGATTCGACCAGCCTATACATGCATAGACACACAGACACACACAGACAGCTTTCTCTCTCACTCTTTCTCTCTTTATTACTAGTTCACCTAGTTTCTCTGATACGTTCCAACCTTGAAGCTCAATAGTATGAGCATGATGAATCAAAGCTATCTTGATAACTTGTATAACTTGTACGCTTTTTGCCAGTTGTGTGCGCCACAATCACCTCATTGTATTTTAGAGCCAACCGTAGCCACGGCTTGAACCTTTACCAGGATAGAAAGTGGAGTAAAATTAAGTAGTAAGATAGTGGAGAGTAAGTAAGATAGTGGAGATGTTGATGGAGCATGATGTAATTTAGGGGGGAGAAGAAAGTAGAGAAGGGTGATCAACGTCCTCTAACTTCTGCCACCTCCTCCTTCTTTTCCGTAGGAGCCACATAGCGTCTCCCTCCTCCTACTCTCCACTGTCCAACATGAACAAGCTTCATGTCCATGGAGGCTTCAGCAAACTGCCCTCAGTCAACCAGCTGGTGGGGCAGCAGCCCCAGCAAAACCCTACTGCCCCCACAAACATCGGCCACATGGGTGAGTGTCCATGTGTGTGTATCAAAACAAATCTATTTATAAAGAGTTTTTCTCAAAATTTGTCACAAAGTTCTCAATGCCAAGTTCTCAAAGCCTATTTTATGCCATCGTACTGAGAATGCTGATTGCCTTATTGGTCCCCTCCTCTCTCCGTCCTCTCAGGCCCCAACATGCTCAACAGCCACCACATGCAGGCCAATGGTGATATGAATGGTGGCCACAGCAGTCAGCCCATAGTGTCCACTTCCCACTGCAGCCCGCCCCCTCCGTATAACCCTGACCCCAGCCTCGTCAGGTACCTCACCCTCCAATGACACTCCTTCTTTCTCCCCCTGTAAAAGGCCAGCAGACAATCAGAGATGCAATTGTTGGGGTTAAAAATGAATCTGTGCCATGTTGGTGCCGAAAACAGGTACTTTGTTCTGCCATGTTTGGCCATATTTGGTCAAATTGTTTTGGAAAGGAGACCTTCTGAGGCAACGTTTGAATAAATGGAACTGTGTTATACATTCAGCTTTGATTTCAATATGGCTGCTGTATAGAGGCTTTGCAGTTGCGTCACAAATCTCCCAGCAACCCCGGCTGGCGCCATCATGGAGGTCCAGTTGACTAAATATATTACAACCGGGCTAGAAAAGAGATACCTGGAAAGGATTGTTGTGGTGCAGGTGTTGGTCAATTCAGTAACGTTATAAGGAAAAGTAAATCGTCTGTTATGGTAGATTTGTTTCCAATTTTAGGCAACTGTGACACAGGAAGCTGTCTTG
This sequence comes from Hoplostethus mediterraneus, assembly GCA_034670385.1. Lineage (NCBI taxonomy): Eukaryota > Metazoa > Chordata > Actinopteri > Trachichthyiformes > Trachichthyidae > Hoplostethus > Hoplostethus mediterraneus. Next base: position 16,182,306 of record JAXDDW010000001.1, on the reverse strand, counting down.
TCTTCAGCCCCTCTGGTACTAGTCACTACTCTGTAGCTTGTAGCTTGTAAAGCATCAACTCAGTTAATCTGAACAGACAGTTGGTTTTTTGGCTTTGTTAGCTAGCTAACTAGTCAGCTAATTTAGCAAAGCAACTGATGTCAATGGTAACATTTCACTAATGACACTAGCTTCTACCAGGTACGTTAGCGAGCGACATGTTAACAACGGGACAGTGAAAGTTAGTTAGTTAACACAAAATCCATCAGATGTATGAGTGATGAAATGATCAGTTCCCAATCAAAAACAGAACAGAAATCAACCATATCTATTTAGTTCGGTTGAGATGGACAAGTCAAACATTAAAAAACACAACCAGCTGCTGCTGCCCAGGAGCTGTGGACCTCCAATATGGCTGCCAGACGGTGCATTACGTCACCTGAAAGCCTCTACAGTTAGTTAGAAACTGTGTGTCATATGATTACAGCCAAAAACCCTCCACACAGTCAGTTTGTATACAGCCCTAAAACTCTTTGCCATGCACTGCGTGAGAATTTTGCTTTACAGAAACGTACATTGTTTATGTCTTCCAAGTTCCACTTAATTTAAAACTTTTTCATATTTTTTCTAAGATAATGTGGCATTAATACTGGGACTTTGCTTTTGATATAATAGATTTTGTCCAGCTCTTTGGTTTCTAGATTGTTCTGTTCATTGTACAGTTAAATTGTACAGCTAGCTTCTCTTTTGTTTATATTGTATGTTGCCAAAATTTTAACATTTCATGTATTTATAATAAAGGTTTTTCATCAAAGCAAAAATGGCCTTACGAATCATTAATATAAATGCATGCCTATGATGTGAATGATTTACTCCTATAAAAGGTATCAAGATGTTCAATTTCTGCACATTTGTGGCTAGACTTGTGCCTTAGTTCTTCATAACATTCTGTAAAAAACATAAAAGAAACTACGCTAATGTGCTTTGTTGTTTTAGCTTTAGCAAAAGGATTAGAACTAATCTTTTGGTGGTGGGGGGAAGTTAATGAGAACATAAGCGATTTAGGTGCATTTCCATTCAGCCCTGCCTCAAAGTTAACAGTGATTCTCATCATCGCTTTAAGAGATCCTTTATTCTGATCAAGCACACACTGTACTTTAAATCAATCAGTGTTAATTGTGGTGTTTTTTTGCTGCGTTAGCCGTCACCTTTTGGCTGTGTAGCTGTGGTCTAACGATCTAAGGAGTCCTGCTTTTCTCCCCCATACAGTTTTCTAACCAGTCTGGGCTGTCAGAACTGCATCGACTACTTCACCTCCCAAGGCCTCCAGACCATCTACCATCTCCAGACTCTCTCCATGGAGGTAATCCTTGCATTCACAATCTCATGATGTAATATGCACCGTTGTGATGTGACACCGACCGTATGCAATTGTTTGTGAGTTTTTGCAAAGGTGCCATGCTGTTGTTTCAATGCGGAGGTATCCAGATGTGATTTTTGTTCTCGGCTCTTTGTTATGTGTCGTTGGGTAATTTATTCTTCCTTTCTTTCTCTGTTACTCTTCTTCGTTTTCTCCCTTCCTTCTTCCCCTCCTCCAATGCCTCACGTTCTCTACCTTCTCCAGGATCTATGCGCGCTGAAGATCCCAGAGCAGTTCCGCCTGGCCATCTGGCGAGGCCTGCAGGACATGAAGCAAGGCGCTCCCCTCCCTCCACCCGCCTCTACCCATCACCACGACTACCACGGCCAACAGCTGCTCCGCTCCAGCAGCAACATGGCCGCCACCGCTATGGCAGCCATCGGGGCTGCCAGCGGGGAACTCCAGCGCCAGCGCGTCATGGAGGCCGTGCACTTCCGCGTGCGCCACACCATCACCATCCCCAACAGGTCGGGTGTTGTTGGGACGTCAGGGATGGCAGCAGCTACCGATGAGTGGGCTGACTTTGGCTTCGACATGCCCGACTGCAAGGTGTCACGCAACAAGCACTCTATCAAGGAGGAGTTCATGGACAGTGACGTCCACTGAGAGGGAGGGAGAGAAGGAGAGTTATAAAAAAAGAGATTGAAAAGGATTGTGGGACTGTTTGGCCAATATTGTTGTCACCATGAGCCTACTTAGAAAGTAAAACAATGTGGTTAGGATCTTTAAATGTGTTTTTAGGTGTTGCTGTCATATTTCAGTCAGTGATTTTGTAGCGAGCCATGGTCTTTCAAGTTCCCTTTTCAACATGGGACATTTTCATTGTGTTAATGCACTTCCTGTGTAGTCTTTATGTTGTGTTTGAACACTTGTTCCAGTCAAAGATGTTGAACATGAGACGACACAAAAGGTCGCTGTCTCAACTCTATACAGCAAATACCACTGTAACAGTGGCAGTGTCATGGAGAAACTGTACGGTGTGGACTGCTTTTTAAACAATGGGACTCTGATCAGTGCAATGTGATGACGGAGAACAATAATTGTTATAGGAAATGGGATGATTTTTAAGTTGCGCTGTGCAATAATACAAACACGACATAGACTTTTACTTTACTTTTACACCTTCCATTGCCATATATGGGAGCACAGAGATTGTAGCAATAGACATATCACCATTTGGCAATTGCTAGTTGCCACTTTCTGTTTTGAATACACGGTGAATGGTAACTACAAAATGTGTTTTCAGTTGACTTATTTATTGTTTCCTTCAGTTGTACAAATGTATATATCTTGTAAATGTTCTGTATTAGATATGTGGTTGAAAGGGCTTTTTTTAGATTCCAAATAGTCCCTGTTTGAACCAGGTGTATAGACTTGAAATAACAGCAACAAGAAGACATAGTCATGTATTTGTTTGGACTCTAAGCACACTAGTTCAGCATACTTGTCTTTTAGATGAAAAAAATAATCTTTGTGGACAACTATATTAATAGTGTGTATTCATGACAGCTAAACAAAATCTGAATGATCAGAAGAATATCAAAAATTAGCTATATGCTTCCATAATGGATTTTTTTTCTCCATAAAATGCTATGTTAATTCATGTATATAAACACATCAGCATTGGAAACAGTTGTGAAACAAACACAAAAACAGTATTATATCTTAGGGAGTAGGGATTTAATCGGAATTGTAAATCATAAATTCAGTGATTTAGACTTCCCTGTTTAACAAGACACAAGAAAGTTAGTAGCATTTGTGCCTCTTCTCTGTATTTTGTAAAGCCTTGCAGGGCAAGGTCCTCATATATTGATTAGAACTAGCTGTGTACCTATGTATCTTCATGGCACTTGTTTGTGAATACATGTTCAATATCAACATTCCAGTTTTTCTAGCTTTCAAACCAGCATGATTAATCATGGTGTGATTGTAGTAATAGTGTAAAATTGATTTGTATGAATTAGTAAGTTCTTGACTTTGTGACTAATTTGGATCTGTCTTGCAGTAATTTCTTAACAAAGGCACTCTTTGCCAGTACATGAGCAAAACTATGTTCTTTTTTCATCAGAAAATGTTTTCATAACAACCATTATTGATCTGGCGTACATAAATGAAATTGTTTGGTATGTTTACCTTTTAGTTTGCACGTGCGCGCACACACACTCGGTCTCTGTCTCTCTCTCTCTCTCTCTCTCTCTCTCTCTCTCTCTCTCTCTCTCACACACACACACACACACACACACACACACATAAACACACACACCCCAACTGGTCACAAAATGAGCACTTTAATGCTTTTAAAGGAACATAATTTTAGGTAATTTGTGCTTATGATCAGTATTATGCTTTACCACTATGTAAATGATAGACTGTAATTTGTTATGGTATTTCTGGTGAGCTTTTTTTTTTTTTTTTTAAACATTGCTAAGAGGTGTACCATTGTAACTATGTTTATCAATGTTCATTAGTTTTTGAGGTTGTAAAGTACAGTGTTTTTCTTATAAATCATGGATATTAAAATGTGTGACTTTTTATTTCCCTCTTATCAAAGTAAAAAAAAGATAGAAACTATAAATGCTGGTCTAACGTAATGTCCTAAAAGTGAATTGTCTAGGATATCAATCTAGGCAACATTTGATAACCGTATGAACGTTATTCTTTTTTGTTGTATTAATCGAGCGGGTGGATGTGGATAATCGTTTTCGGAGCTCTATTATCTTGCCTGCCGAGTGTTCGAGTCCTCGCGGAAATACTGACGTGTTCACACTAGCCTGTACGAGAGGTGGCTAGTTAGTTAGCTAGCTAGGTAGAGCCGGGCAGTGACACAGCGGCCGCATCAGGTAAGAAAGGACTGTCAGTAACTTTCCTCTCTCATCGTAAATGCAAACATTTGACGGTGGCAACTAGTGAAATCGTGAAATAAAAATCGAAATGGCTGTTTCATTGAATGAATAATTGTGGTTACTATAGGATAGTGTGATTTGTAACTGAGCTAGCTGGCTAGCTAAGAGTCCGTTGCTAGCGAAGTGCCGTATCTCCGGAAGTGAGTTGTCAAATTTACCAAATCCTTTCTGGTAGTTGTAGTTCAACGTTTCCCTGGTGCTCATTGTTCGCAATGAGAAGCGACTGTCTATGCACTACAAAGTATGTGTTTCCGATTTTAATGCGTAACACACTGGAGTTTTGGGAACTGTAGTTTTACATTTTTCATTGCACGGCAGATATGGGGGAACTGTAGCTCCATTAAACTACACAACCCAGAGTAAGAGAGATAATTTGGGGGAAGGGGCAAGTTATAATTAGATGGCTACATAGCTATTTTGTTAGCCAACGTTAGTAACTTATAATAATGTTACTGATAAAACATGAATTACTGCTGAACAGATGAATTTATATATTTTGCTGCTATGTTACCAATGTGTAAGGGAGGCTAGCTGGCTAAATATAACTTATGATGGTGGTTTAGCCAGCTAGCTAGTTAGGCAGCTGGCTAACTTCATAGTCTCCCTTTGGTCCTCTTCAGGGTCATAAATTAATCATTGTAATGCCGTATACTCACTACAGCAACACAGTACAGCTAGCGATTTAATTTTTTCAACATGGCCATAAACTTCACGGGAAAGGTGGGCAACTACCTAGTAAATCCGTCAACCAAAAGGTTTGCTAGCTACGCACTATAGCACTAGCAAGCCATTGGTTATCAATTCGGAGAAGTCTTCGCTAGTAGTAGTAGTAAAAATGTCGCAAACCAATTGACGCTAGTTAAAGTTACAAGGGCAGTGCATAGATTGTTGATTCCTCTCAGAAATACACTAGACCTTTTTCACAGTAGCTCTTGTTTATTTTCCCTGTGTCCAGTCCCGACATTGATATCAATCTCAAAATCTCACCCATGGAGAACGACGCTGTAGTAATGCGTGTACCTTCCAGAAACAAGTTCTCGACCCGTTTGGGGTCCAGTCCATTATAGTTTCAATAACAGTGCTCCGTACACACAGACAGCTGGCCGTGCTACCCACAGCTCCAAACAGCCTGTTGACTTATTGGCTGATCATCATTTTCAGTAGGAATATGGGACTAACTAGTTTTATCTGATGTGCTGGGTCCAACTTTTCTGCCTACCAGCTACAATGTGCTATAGCCTGAGAGATGCTAGCCATGGTGCCTGCTATTTTATGCTACTGCACACTGTAGTTTAGATACTTGGTTTTAGCCAGACTACCCAAGTAAACCAGACCTATACTAAAGAAGCACTGCTAATCAAAATGTCTTTCTGTTCCTCTCCACAGACAGAATGTCAGAAGGGGACAGTGTTGGGGAATCGATCCATGGGAAACCATCTGCAGTTGCTACATTTTTCACGCGGCTTGGACAGGTAACTTGTCTATGACTGAGCTTGAGGCTCTCATCAGATCCTGTTTAATTATGTTTACAAAGCCTAGGGTTGGAGCTTAATCTCGCTGCTTACACAAATTCAAATATTCAGTAGTCTTGAATTGTGAAAGAAGTTAATTAAAAGTGTTGATAAAAGTTAACCTATTGCATAAATGAATCATGTAATTGGCTGTATTTAGGAAATTATTTTATATTGGAATTTTTCTGCACCCGTTTCGGTACCTCTCATCACAGCGTGAGATGCCCTGTCCAACTTCAGATTTCATAAAAATGTCACACTCACCAACATAGGCTTCTATCATAAGTAGAAAATACTTTTACACAAAGGTAAATTTTGCAAAATGTCTTATTAGGAAATAATGATCCAGACAATGGGCCATGTTTTTAGTTCTGATGGACGCATTTAGCCAGCATCTCAAACCAACTGCACAGTCGCAATATTTACTAACAGTGTAGCGCTTGATTTGGATTCTGTTTCCTACCTCCAATACTAACTTTTATTTTGAGAGAGAAGTGAAAGAGAAAGACACTTTGTTTCAGGAGCTTGAGCAATATGATATGATCTGAGATAAAACATATCTCAAATCATATCATATTGTTCATAGATGATCTTCTCTACCACTGATGGTTGCATATTGTCCCCTTTGTGTCTTTGCTCTTCCAGATCTATCAGTCATGGCTAGACAAGTCAACACCGTTCTATGCAGTGCGATGGGCAGCCACTCTACTACTTACTTTTCTCTACATGATCAGAGTGTACATATTACAGGTAATTAATCTTTGTCTGTTACTGCCATTTAAAGGAATGTAATGAGATTTACAAGATACTAAGTTTGGTAACCGTTTCACCTCTGCATGTCCAGTAGTGTACAGTGCATAGTGTACTGACCATCTAAGCATAGTGTACTAATGCATTAGTGTGCACTGAAGCAACTAAATTATTGCCAGGTAAAACTGCTCCCAAGCTTCTTGTTGCATAGCAGTACGTTCATGAAAGAGTTAACTTTCCAAAAGGTTTCTTGTTTACATTATGCTGCAACATGCTCTTGGGCAAGCAATGTGTAATATTAGAGGTTTAACTAAGCATAACACAGTGTGAATGTTTGTAAAGGCTTTTATTTGCTATTAGACTGTAGACTACTTGTCTTTTCAGATTACATGTGGATATAATTGTTATTTACAATGTGTATGTGTAAACAGTGTTTTTGTCAGGCACCAAAACAAATATGACTTTGCAACCTGAACAGAAAGCGATTTGGTGCTGTAAATGTGTAAACGGGATTTACAACCAATTTAGAACTGTTATCAATGATTTCAATGATTCCCATGTTTTATTTCTGACTGCTGTATGGTACTCCGACCAGCAGGGCTGGGCTGTTGTACCCACTCTCGCTGTGCGGAAGAAGTCAAGTGACAGCAACAAGAAAACTACCACTTCAAAATGAGACGAGAGCGAGTTAAAAATGTCATCCAACTTTGCTCTGGGACAAAGTTAAATAGTAGACTCATTTGGCAAATAATTTTCTTACTCAAACACTCAAACTCGTGTGTGTGTGTGTGTGTGTGTGTGTGTGTGTGTGTGTGTGTGTGTGTGTGTGTGTGTGTGTGTGTGTGTGTGTGTGTGTGTGTGTGTGTGTGTGTGTGTGTGTGTGTGTGTGTGTGTGTGTGTGTGTGTGTGTGTGAGAGTGACTAAATGTGAATTTAGTCTCAATTTTATGATGGAACAGAATGGATATCTTTTACTAGTATAATTTATTATATTTATTAATCAGAATAGAGGAAAATCTCATTAAACCACTTAAATTCACTTGCTAGCATAACCATACAGGTCATCATCAACAGAAACGGTCAAATAAATGATCATTATATTGTTTTATGATATTGCATTTGATTTAATGTTTTGTTTTATTTTGTCAACCGCCTGTTAACTATTTTTCTGTATTCGCTTAAATGTGATCAAGTCACTTCAGCATTGAAAGTTATTTGGGGCCATCGTATAGAGCAGTGGTCCTCTGGGTCCGCAGTGCTGCTGGTTTTCTATTCTGCCAGGTAGTTTTCATTGTAGCTGTCTAATCAGGGACTGATTTTGACCTGGATGCCAGGCGAGTGCAGTTAACTACCTGGTAGGATAACCAGACCAGCAGCATTCTGGACCCTGACCAACGGGTTTGAGGACCAGTGGTTTAGTGGGTCGATTGAAGACACAAGTAGTACCAAAGCTAGGAAAAACCCCGTAAGACAGGCAATTGTTTGTGCATGTTGTCTGACAAGCACACCTGTTAACATGGTTATGTTCCTTATGCTGCTTTTCAGGGTTGGTATATAGTAACATATGCTTTGGGAATCTACCATCTCAACCTGTTCATCGCTTTTCTATCACCGAAAGTGGATCCGTCACTGCTTGACGAAGGCAAGTTTGACTCAACAAAATTGGATCAGTGTTTAATGACATGCTTATGTTGGATAGCTGACATTGCTGGGCTACCTTTTAGAAGTGATATCTGCTCTTACATTCAGGCTGCCGTGTGCTTGACACGTTGCATTGATGTTAGATCCAATGTCCAATGCACTATGCATACACGACACAAGCATGAAATATAAGTGTGTAATTTAAAAAAGGAACTCGAGGAATTCTACTTAGTTTACCTTGTTAAAACTATTGGTGAAATAGTTTATCCAACTTTGAAAGGCCTCATAAATCTCTCAGAAATTCACAGTATATATCATGAACTTGTTGCAGATTCTTTGTATTTTATTCCAAAATAAAACTTAATACTTTTCATTAAATAGAATATATACTATTTGCTGTTTTTAATATTTTGCTTTATATTGGTAGATTAGTGGTTATTTGTCTTATGCTGAATGCTGACGTTGTTTTATAGTTTTTATTAACCATCACTTGTGAACCTGTCTGACCTGCAGATGAGGGCCCATCCCTCCCTACCAAGCAGAACGAGGAGTTCCGCCCTTTCATCAGGAGGTTGCCTGAATTCAAATTCTGGTGAGAGCCCACCTAATGTACTGGCCGTGCATCACTCTCATCTGCAGAGTGATCTCAAATGATCTTTCAAATGACCCCGTGTGGTCCCATGTTGAGTCATGCATAGCTCATTTGTAAGAGGAAGAGGAGGCAGCAACTTACCATAAACCACAGACACTGGGTTGAATTATTATAATTGTGTGTTTGTCTGTGGGGCAGTGGGGGATGGGGGGGGGGGGGGTGGACGGACTGATTGAGTTGAGAGTGCCATATGTGTATTGAAAGGACTGAAAGTACTCTTCTTAGAGTTCATATTGTTCAAAATTGACATATCAAAGCAAAATGCTCAATCTTTTTCAAGGAAGGTGTCAAGGCATCCTTTCTATGTGTTTGTGTTGACATTGGCAAGTCGTGTTAACCTCACATGCCCTGTGTTTATGCAAACCCACTATCTCACAATACCACGTGTGTATTAAAGCAGGAAGAGTGAAAAGTGGTCAGTCCAGTGTACAATTGGGATTTGCTGGTGTGTAGATGGATAGTCTTTGTTTCCTTTTTCTACCCATATGTTTGTGTTTTATCACTGCCTGCAGCCTAAGTTGTTGTGGTCAAGGGAGTAGAGTCAATTTTTTTCAGGGGCAAAGTGTGAAAAACATGAAGATTCGAGAGAAAATATTCTTAATTGTACATATTTCCTCACACACTTTCCACACAGACACACTAATCTAAATATTTGGGCAGCGACTAGGTACAGTGGTTTCTAACCACACGCCTACCCTTAAAACACAATATTTGCAGCCAGGGGCAATGACTTCCACCTACTACACACCTACACCTACTTGTGGTAATACATTTTATGTTAATTGTGGGTGTGGTTTTTTATTTGTTCTATTTTCTTGGCAGGCATTCGGCAACGAAAGGCATCGCCATCGCCATGATTTGCACATTCTTTGATGCCTTCAACGTGCCAGTGTTCTGGCCTATACTTGTAATGTACTTCATCATGCTCTTCTGCATCACCATGAAGAGGCAGATCAAGGTAAAAAGCACACGTTGACCGTTGCGTTGCTGAGGAAAGCCATAATTCAGTCATTGCAGATGATCCAATAAGAGTACTTAAATATTGCAAATATGTCCACATGCACTTCATTTATTCTCGTACATGAGTATTCTGCATCAACATGAATTCCTTTTGAAAGCATATAACTTTTGCTAATTGTCCTTTGTTCTCTTCCCCCTCTTCTCTAGCATATGATCAAGTACAGGTACCTACCCTTCACACACGGGAAGAGGACTTACAAAGGCAAGGAAGAAACAGGGAAACCTTTTGCTAGTTAAAAACTCCCCCTTTCCCTCCTTCACATTTGAAATTAAAATGTATCAAAACAACAAAAAGATCAAGTGGGGAGTGACAAGGGTCAGTGATTTATTTTATTTTTTTGAGGGGGACAATAACATGAAAAATGAATAAAAAGTTTTGATCCATGTTTGACAGTGTTGGATCAGGGTAGGAGTGACATGGATCGAATTAGTCTGGAAACGTTGCCTTTTGTTTATTAAGGGGTATGGGAATTTTTTGTTGCCGACCCTGATCCTCATTTTGGGATCGGTCCGCATTTGTTCAGTAGTGGGTGAGACGCAGTGCTGCCTTTTGCCTTTTTAACCCCATGGGGTAAGTATAAAGTCACCAAGAAGGAATCTGCTGAAAGCACTGAAGGGAATTGCAGTGAATTTTTTTAAATTTTTGAATTAAAGCAGTTCCAATAGTTCTCTGTCTCCCAAGTGACAAATCTGCCAACTTTTGACATTGTTAGCTACTCATTTGTAACAGGTTCTATATGGAAAGTCAGTAGTATTAGAGCAAAATAACACGGTTTAGATGTAAAAGATGAAATCTGAAGGAAATCTAATGATTTTCCCGTTAAATGAATTGTCTCTTGTCATAAAAGTGCTGCTGCTCTGGGTTGAGAGGGTCCCATCCAGTCGTCCTCTGTACTCGATGCAGACGTTTTGTTTAGAGATTAGTTACATTTCACTACACATAAGATACCTATCAAAATCCTTTTTTCTTTTTTTTAAAATTCTGGCCAAATTCATTCCTTGTGAGCATCGCCAAAGTAGGAGGAACCGTTTTGGATGGTTATAGTTGACTTCATGTGATTGGTTTTTTTTCCCTCACAACCCCATGGGATGCGTAGTTCGAGTTGAGTGTCACTAACCCCGACCTGTTTAGTGTCCTGTAGCCCTTAGCCTACATTTTATCTCAGCTCTCTCTCTCTGCTTTTGGGCCTTGTAGAATTAAACCAATGGACTACTGAGTCACTGAGCACTCCTGGAAACCAAATTCTGCAATGATTTGAGGGGTGGGGGTGGGAGGTGTGTTGTTTCTTGAAATGGCAAGGCAATGAAGTTGCTTTACCTCAGATTTTTACACACTTCATTCTGTGTAATTATTTTATTTACTGTACCTACGACGTGTGCTACCAGTATTCTCTCAAGTAAAGTCCAATTAGTAATACATTTTAACCTGAGATAACAATCAAGCAATTCCATGTTCTGCCTGAAGACCCTGGCTCGTTGAAACATTGAACCAACCGTGTTTCACAGCACAGCGTCTGTTCCATTTGTGTAGACTAGCTGGTGTACTCCCTTACATTCTGTTTAGTTAAAAATATTTATGGTAAATAATATCTAATCATTCCAAGCAAAAATATTGTTCTTTTTCTTTCTTTTGCAGAGGAAACATAAGAAAATTGAGATTGAGAGCTTTTATTATAACAAATGGATGAAGGGGGTGGCGATCACACTTTTTTCTCTAACCCTGAGATTTTTTGTTTTTGCCATTTTTTTTTATCAGTATGCTGGGGATCTTGTAAGTGTTTGCTGTAGCTTTTTTTTTGGTACCCAGAGACTTTTTTTTTTTTTTTTTTTGGAAACGCTTGATCAGCACTGTAGTGAGGGATCAAAACCCTTTTTTTCCTGTAAAAAAAAAAAAAAAGAAGAAGAAAAAAACAGTCCATATTTCAAAGGGTTGTCTGGAGGATTTGTGTGTATATATATTTTAAAATATGAAATTGTTTTGAGATTATTCTTTTTTTCTTTTTTTTTTCTTTTTTTCTTCCAACCACCATACTGTTTCCAAATCCACCATGTCAGTTGAAATTGATGAAAGCAGAACTGGTTAATTGGGTTCTAGATTTGATTAATTAAATATGTTTCTCATGGATTGCATGTCATTGTTTTCTTGTGCTACAGTTATAAACAAAAACTTGATTTTAATAACTTAAGTGTAATTTTTTTCACTCCAAATGCTATTAAAGAGGCTGTGTCCCTTCAAACATTATGTAGGTGTCTCAGCTTCATATTTCTAGGCCTTCATAGAGGAGAGTTAAAGGAATAATCCAATGTGGAACCACTTTCAGTACGCTTGGAAAATCACTTGACATTTTCAACGCTTAGCAAACATCCATACAACAGTAAGTGTAAATACAACAGACTGACATTGTAAAGTGCAGCAGTGATATCAATATAGTCGACATTCAAGTTTCCACATCAGGCTGTACTGAGATGAATCTCATCACTATGGTAGATTTGTCAACTTTTACTGTTTTATTGTAAATTTTTCATCAGGTACTTGTCACATAATGGGGAAAAGAGTACAAACCTCTCAACAAAATCTGTTGCTTTGTTTAGTTGATATAAGACGTGCTGCAATTTAAGAAGCTTTCATGCATTTGAACTTCCAGGATTCCCTTTGGTTCATATTAGTTGTACCGATGACTGTTTAACCCGGTCGCCACAGGGAGTGTCCCCAGCTGCCGTCAAGATTCTTTTGCATACCGATTTGTTCCCTTACTTCCATCCACTTGCAACCATGTAGACGTCTCAGATCATGCATGCCTAAATCCATGGAAATTAAAGGGGGCGTGTGCCATCGCCAGCATCTCACAACTTTATTAAAGGCAGAAGCAGATCCTGTTAGAGTCCACATCAGATTGGTGAAAGGTAAATACGACGATGAAGCATTTCCTTGTTTCTCTGTATCTACTGGGAGCTCTTCGGCATACGTTGCCTGAATGTGCCGTTCCTGCCTCCGAGTTTCGGCTGCGAGGAGATTATTTGCTGGGTGGACTTTTTAATGTTCATCATGACAGAGGCCCAGTTGTTCATGACAGACCGGTGGCTATTGACTGCTCCAGGTGAGTCATATTGGGGTGGTTGCCTTTGCCATGTTAGTTTTTCTCTTAAAAAGGGTTGTCTCAACTTTTCATTGTAAATTGTCTATAAATGGACCTAGTCTTTTTTTCCCCATGGAATCTGGTTTTTACATCCCATCCAAGATCAGGTCACAAGATTGATTCATTGATTATTTGTTATGGCCCATTCACCTGCTCTCCTGTCTCTCTCTGTCCACAGTCAGGAGTTCACTCCGTCAAGTTATCGGATGTTTCAGGTGATGAGGTTCTCCATCGAGGAAATCAATAACTCCACCGCCCTGCTGCCAAACGTATCTCTTGGTTATGAGATATTTGACCACTGCTCAGACACACTCAGTTTCCCGGGTGTTTTGAACCTCATCTCGGTCAACGGCTCGATTCATCTGCAGGAAGAAGCTAACAAGTTTCTGTCCAAAGTGATGGCAGTGATCGGTCCTTTTGGGAGCACCGAGACCCTGACGGTGGCCCCGCTGTTCATGATGAACTTCATTCCTATGGTACATTTGTCAAGCTTTCTATTTTATTGTATTGTAGTCCCAGTTACTCTCTTCTCAAAAAAAGTTAACCTTGAAGAACATTAAGGCCCCCCGAACTCCATCACATGACATTAGCTGGTTGTATTCTAGTGACATCTTAGTCTTCAAATTGTGACATTGGTAGAGGAATAACAACAACAATTGATGTTTAGATGAGAATAGGTGAGAATGGGAGAGGGGCCAGTGTTGTGGATTTGCGACTGAATGCATGGACACTATTATGTGTATTTTGGAATATGTGTGTGTATATTTCATTTTTTAAATACTTCATATCAAGGTAATTGAATGTATCTCAGTCCAATCTCAATCCAACACCACTACCGAATCCCAGTTGGATCAGAAAAGCCCCCAGAACAATGTAAATATATATTTTTTAAATTAAGGTTGACAGCCAGGTTAAAGTGGAAATCCACACTTTGGAAATCCACAAGATTCTCATTTTGTTGTATTTAGTCTCCATCTTTGCTGCTCAGCGTTCCCAGAGATCACCTGTCAATCAAACAGGAGAAAGACTGTGATGTCTTTCTCCTTGGATTTTCATGTTGATGAAGTTTGAGTTTCTGTAGGCGCTCTTTTCTTTGTCTGTTCAGCCACGGTGGCTATCGCTACTCATGCTAACTACCCAGTTCTTCTTATATTTATTCCAAACAAACTGCTGTTGCTGCTACCAAAAACATAAAACGCATCACTTCCTGTGCGCCAGAGGATTTTCTTTTCCGGGAAAGAGCTACCTGACACTGGGTGTGTAGAACAACACACACTTTCATGATCTGGCCATAGGTTGAATCACTATTGTCTTATATAATTTGGTGATAGAGAGTAGCATTGTACTGAGTACTGATTATTACTTTAGTATATTGCCAAGCTTGCCTTTAAATTGAACTATTTTATTGCCACTTAAAATGTTAACACCTCTATCACTCTTTACAGGTCAATTATGGATCTTCAAGTTCTGTCCTTAGAAACAAACAGATATATCCTTCTTTTCTACGAACAGTACATTCCAGTGAAGACATCATAGAGCTGATTGTTCACATCCTGCAGCACTTCGACTGGCGCTGGGTTGCTTTCCTCAAAAGTAATGACGATTATGGTAAAGATGGCCTGGACTTGTTCAAAAGCAAGATCAAAAACACCGAGATCTGCTTGGCATACACCGAAGAACTCAACCACAATTCAGATTACTCACAAGTGCTCAAAGAGATGGAGGCACTGAAAATATCAACCATTATTGTTTTTTCCACTGGAAGGTATGCCGAGGCTCTTATTCACTCAGCAATAACGTTTCAAGTGAGCAACAAGGTGTGGATAGCCGGGGACACGTGGTCTTTAAACAAGGAGCTCTCCACGCGGGAAGGCATCCAAACTATTGGAACTATACTCGGGGTTGCAGAGGCAGTGAAGCAGATACCTGGCTTTCATGAGTTTATCCATTCTTCTAAAGGCCAGAAGAAATGTGACAATGCAGGACAGGAGATGTTTTGTAATCAGGTTTGCAACTGCAGTAACCTGAGTCTAGAAAAAATCATCACTGATAACCCGTCTTATTCTTTCCATGTTTACTCTGCGGCTTACGCTATCGCTCACGCCTTACACAATGTGCTGCAATGCCAAGTTGGCAAATGCCGTGACAATATCACAGTGTATCCTTACATGGTGAGCATACAGCTAGTTGGAGAATGTATTTAACCTGTCTGAAATTTGGTTTAGAGTCACATGTGTTCCTTCTGGCTTAGAGTTCATTTGCCTTTTTGAATTTTCAAAAAGGCATCATAACTAGAAATACTGGTCCTGCTTGCTTCACGGTAAACATAACAAATGTAAACAAAGCTTTGACAGCCTCACAATATTCATCTTTACCTAATCCAATACATAATTTTGTAAAACTGGTGGGGTGACAGTGCTCCAACAGGGGGCGTCATACTGCAGTAGTATTTGCTCATCGCTTCTACTCTTGTGTACCTTCTTCAGGTTCTTGCACAACTGAAGAAGTCAAACTTTACGCTTTTAAATGAGAGTATTCAGTTTGATGAGAACGGAGACCCCATGTATGGATCCTATTCTATCGTTTTCTGGAACAGTGGTCACATAGAAGTGATTGGCTTACATGAACATGATGCCATTGGGGCCGTTAGCCATCAACAATACCAAAATTGTGTGGCACACAAATGGAACAGTAAGTTGGTTATTTTTTCCTAATTATAACTTGAATATACATTGATTGATCCCCTTAGTGAAATTGTCTTTTTGTCTTCCCGCTTTGCAGGGAGGTTAGGGTCTGATACAGAACAGGTAGGGATTTAGCAGGGCAGATGCTTGCTAACACGGGCTAGGTCAGGCGAAGTCAAATGTTGCCGAGGTGCCAGGCCATTTACAGCGATGGATGGATGGATGGATGGATAGATAGATAGATAGATAGATAGATAGATAGATAGATAGATACCACCACTTCCCCCATCATTGCCAGCACTGTTTACTGCACTTTGTTGTTATTGGGTGCTAAATGATTGTCTCGTGCAGGTCCCTGTTTCAGAGTGTTCTGCGGAATGTGCTGCAGGATATGTAAGGAAGCAAGATGGAATGCATAAATGCTGCTTCAGTTGTGAAATCTGTCCGAACGGAACTTATGTGAAGAGCACAGGTAAAATATCACACATGACAGTAAGTTAAAGGAGAACACCACTGTTTTTGGTATGCCTAGTTCTTATTGTTTGTGAGGTGATTGGAGGAGGGCTTTAACTGTGATCTTCCCTCAACCTGACCATAACGGTGAACCAATTTGTTGTCATCAGTGTGTGTCTGTTCTCCCCAAATGCCACATGTAACTTTAGCTTAACCTAAGTGCAACCACAGCAAATGTGCTATCAACTAAAAGCTTGTCCTGTAAGAACACATCCGACTGCCTTCTCGGCCATCTGATCTATTTTCACCCAAAGATAATTTTCCGGAGGCTAAGCTGAAATGTGTCTCCATCTCTCCTGTCAAATAGAGAATCACTACAAGTGCATCGAGTGCCGGAAGACAGAATGGTCTGAAGAGGGAAGTACATCATGCACCCTGCGGTCAGTGGAGTACGTCCCTTTCACAGATGGACTGGCTATATTGATCATGGTAGGGACCTGTGCCTTGGTGGGCCTCTCGGCAGCAACGGCCATTCTCTTCGCCACCAACTACAACACGCCTGTTGTCAAATCTGCTGGAGGGCCGATGTGCTTCCTCATTTTGGGCTGCTTAAGTCTGTCCAGTCTCAGCGTGTTCTTTTACTTTGGTAAGCCAACAATACCCTGTTGTATCTTGAGGTATTTTCCTTTTCTGTTGTTCTACAGTGTCTGTCTAGCGTGCTTCGTGGTGCGCTCTTTTCAAATTGTTTGCGTCTTCAAAATGGCTTGTAAGTTCCCCAAGCTCCATGATTGGTGGATGAAATACAACGGCCAGTGGCTGCTCATCACAGGAGCTTTTGTTACCCAAGCATTGGTGCTCTCTACCGGGTATGCTTCTAAGACCCCTAAGCCCTACAATGACACATTTTGGTTCCGAGATAAAATCGTACTGGGCTGTAGTAGTGACGCCGGAGGATTCTTTGTTTCCGTGGTGTTGCTTGGGTTCTTGTGTTTCCTTTGCTTTATCTTTTCCTACATGGGAAAAGATCTTCCCAAAAACTACAACGAGGCCAAAGCAATAACCTTCTGCCTGATGCTGCTGATCCTCACCTGGATCATCTTTTCCACTGAGTACTTGATGTACCACGGGAAGTACATCCAAACCTATAACGCGCTGGCAGTGCTCTCCAGTCTCTACTCCATTCTGCTTTGGTATTTTCTCCCCAAATGCTACATCATCGTTTTTCAGCCCCACAAAAACACGCAGCAGTACTTCCAAGGTCTCATTCAGAGTTATACCAAAAACATTAGCAAGTAGCAGGCAGCCTCCAGTATGTGTCTCTGCAGACAAAGAAATCCATCTGCTTCAGGCTTTCTGTACATTTTAATGATTTTGGTTTTTAAAATGTATAGTTTATTTTTGGTTCCAAAAGTTGAAAATCAATAATTCTTAGATGTATTTATTTTTTTTGTTCATTTGTTTTTTGGACGATTTATTGATGAGCAGAATATCAAAATGACTTCAGAGGCCGTCTGCAAGCTTCCTTGGTCCTGAACAGAAACTTTCACCAAAGTTTCTCGAGGGCTGCATTTATATATCTGAGACCTCTGAGTCAGTAAATGGGGAATTTTGCTTTGCTCTGAGGGGTACACCGGTCCAAACTTTATATTGCTCAGTAATGGAGGGCGGTGGAGCCAATTAGTCATAAAATTCAAAATAAGATTGGATGAAATGATATATTACTTAATATATCATCAATATGCCATATATTACTTAGATAATTACACCACCTAACGTCTACACACCAAAAACAAATTCTCCAGGAGAGGATTAAAAAATGCTCAGCTCTTATTTCAGAAGCTCATGTGTTGGTGCCAGAAATGTACTTATGCTACTGTCTGAGCATTTTTGTATTAACCCTTGCAGTCCTAGAATTCTTAGTTTTAAACATAATTATAGCTAGAATGAGGAACTGTGCTTGTAATGTTGGTGACATGGGGATTTAAGGTTATTCTACTGTTACATGTCAAATATACAAATGTTGACTAAAATTTCCAAGATTATGTGAATGTTGCGTATTTTGTTTTAGAGTCAATTATTGCTTTAACTTCTTATAAATGAATGTTGGTTTATGTAATGGGGCATTTAATATTAAATTAAAGGGGAACCGCCAATGCTATTACACCACTGTACTAATTAAAATATTTGCAAACATCATATATACGAGTGCAAGTGGTTCAATAAAGACATAAAAGGGAATCTGTGTGTACATGTTTCCTCTCTGTTCAACAAACTTTCTGATGTTGCTGCACAGCACTGATCTCACCATATGAAGGCACCACCTCGGTTTGACTGTCTGCTCAAGAGGCCTGTATGAAAAGCCTTCAAAGTAACTAGTTACTACAGGAACCACTTAAATATAGTCAATATTACTTACTTACAAACAGCAGAGAATAAGTGTTCAATTCCTTAGAATGGAAATACTCAAGTAAAGTATCTCAAAATTAGCAAAGTACAGGAGTAAAAATAATTTCACTCAAAATTGCTCATTCATTTTTCACTCCAAAAGAGTCTGCATGCTCTGATTTTAGTCTGATTCTGATTTTAAACACAGCCATGACACATATCAGTGTGGGCAGGATCACTGTACTGAGGTCAGATCTTACAGTGTGTGGACAGCTTCGGTCAAATAGAGAATCAACATTTTATTCATGCTAACTCATTCACAGGAGTCACAAATGAAGCATGCACATCTAAATTTCCATGGCTCTATCAATGTGTTTATGTTCCTTTTGGCCACAAGGGGGAGCCACAGTAGTTTACTGGTTTCACACTGGATTAAAAGCTGTTTTAGGAACAATAGGCAGCATTACGGGGCTCTGCAATCACTCTGCAATCTGTGGACCAGAGAGTGTTTTTTGTCCTTTAGGCTTTCAAGGGTTTTGCAAGCTGTTTGCAAGGTTGATCCGGATGCCTCCCTTGTGTTCTGGTTTTGCACTTTACCAGTGAATCTTTTTTACTATATTTGTGATTCAGCTTGAGCAGTTTCATCTACAGATGGTGTGATTCTGTGATGCCATAGATCTTGACATTTACCAGGGATTTCTTTTATTTATTTTTTGTTGTTGTTAGATGTCTGTGATTTTTTTTGAGTGCGGTCTGGGGAGGATCTCCACCTCTTGAATCACAGGGACTCCCTGCTGGCCTTGATAGATAGATGCCATGTGTAGGTGTATTGCTCAACATCTGCTGTAGTTCCTTGTACCTGACACTCATATCAGTTACAGGTGCCTTTTTGTGTGGCTTTGACAGGTGTCTTCCCACTGACAGGCCAGGAAGGCCACCGTGATGCTGACAGTCAACCACTTCCCTCTCCATTTGAAAGTCGAACTTCCAAGCTGGGTAGCTCAGGGAAGCTGGGGTGCCCCCACGTAGTGAAACGGAAAGGGCCTTGCCACGGGGGGTATGTGTGACTATTCCAGAGGGTAAATTGCCATTTTGTTGCGGCTATTCAGTTTCCTGGCAGGGAGAAGGGGAGGATGGACCGTGAAACTAGGAACGAATCGGTAAATAGTGCCACTTAGCGAGGCATATGGCGCGCTTGGGAAGCCGGACGCTGACACCAACAAATTGACGATTTCATACCAATTTCAGAGTTACATACGCCACACACGTAGCGCTCCGAGTTTCAGTGTTTTCATCCGTTAATTCGGTGTTTAAGCTTTGCGCAGCCTGTGTGTGAAGTGGTACACTGGGGTGATTCAAATAAATAGATACGATTAGACATAAAATAATGTAGTAAATAAGAGATTTTAAAAGGTGAGTCCCAAACTATCACTGGATTTTTTAAATTATATATTGTATGATGAGTCTTATCTAACATATAGACCTATTTTATTTTTAAATAAATTGGTCTTTTGTTGGACTCTATAGGCACCGACTGCATTGCTATGTGCTGAGAGGACACATATTTCTGGTTTACAAAATATGGAGCGAGGAGAATCGCAGGAACGCCCCGCGGCTTTTCACTTGTACCATCCAATTTTCCACTTTTTGCCAGATAAAGGGGAAAGCCTGGGAAAAACTGGACCGGCAACTGGTCCTTCTTTTAGCAGCCAAAGCAAAAACAAAACACATCTGAGTAGGAGCTCTTACTTCTGGTGGCCATATGGGTGTTTTCTTAAACGTTGTCTTCTGAATCAAAAGGCATTTATAGGCCTCCAGACCACTGCGCATGGCCCGCATGCTGCCGACTGAGCCTTTACATTACGCTACATACTACTCTCCTAACATCAAATAAGATCAGTTAGGTCCATTCACTCGATTTCTGCATTTAATAAACACGTTTGAATACACGTTATTGTTTGACACCTGAAGTTTAGTAGAAATACTATAAAGTCTATAAAAGGTTCTCTTAGAATATTGGTTTGATCATTAACAAAGTGACGGCTTAACACCAAATGAATTCAACATTAAGTGGGCTTAAATGCATTTACATAGACTCATTGTCAGTACAATCGGCCCCGTTTCAACCCGCTAACAATAAGTTGGAGTTAATTTTTAGTCAGTGGCTTTTTCTTTAAAACCAACATATTCTTTATTCTACAGCGGCTGGCCGCCATGTTTTCTTAGCTCTGGACAAAAATCAGGGGGGAAAAAAACTTAGACCAGAGAACTTTTTGAAGCTTTAATATTGTAATGACATATGGGGCCGCATTACTTAAGATGACAACGCTGACCGACAACGGCAGCCTACCGGAAACGGTAGATAGGCATAGCAGTCAGTCAGTCAGTCCTGAGGTGAAGTGGAGGGTTTTCTCTGTCATTTTCTAATATGCTTCTAATCTCAAATCAAACGCTTCTATTTCCATAAACCCGCGACTGTTGTTTTACGCATGCGCAAAGACAGCGCGCTAAAAAAAAAGTTGCTTCTTTATTCTCATTCAAATCTGTTTGAAGTGCTCCAGAGTAAATGGCAGATGTTTTGCAATTCAAGGCGCATCAATACCCATGCGCTTTAGTGTTTAACAATGGCGCTCCTCTTTTGTTAGGCCCTTGTGTCTTTCAGTGAGAGGCGGACAAAGGCTTCATCCTCCAGCGAGTTATAAAGTTACTTTCCAGTCAGTTCATTTCGGCCCTTGAGAAAACCCTAAGCGATGTTAATGTGCACCTCTGGCCTTTTCAGGCGGTAACCCCGGCACACACAGGCAAACAGCAGCCATTGTATCCCCAAACCAAAGTACGAAGTCTTAAATAACCTGAAGACCAGTCTATAGAAATTCATGATGCTATTTCTATTTGATGTTAGATCAGAGCTTCGTCAGCAGGTCCGTCGCGTGGCTTTCTAACAAATCCACTCAGTATTTCTAATATTTTCCCAGTGCACCTGCCCGTGTACCTGTTGCCTTTACGCTGCCCTGGCTGCTCACAATAAACGTTTTGGTCACACCAGTTCTCCCTTAGGTCCGTCTGAATAGAAGGCGGTACCTCGATTTGCTCCGCTTATGTAAAAATATATAGACCTCTTTAAACGCAGACATTTTAACAATGGATAGGTTCTGTATTGACATATATGGAACATACAGTATATGTGCAAATTTTCCAGAGGTATGTCAACATAAATGGTCACTTTCATATATGTTCTGCACTTGTATGGTAAATACAGTTAACATGGAATATTTCTATAGGTACATTTCTCATCAATCTATTTACTGATCAAAATATATGTGCTCATTTTGAAATGGTTTGCTATTGTATTGTTCTGTAATGTATATTGTGAAATATATGCTAGGGAGTTCCATCTCCCAGTGCATTGAATATACCTATAATCTTCCTATACCCAACCAAGCATGAACAAGAAGTAAAGTTAAGATTCAGGTATCAGCCTGTCTGAAATCCCAGTAGCCTACCGTTTGGTATAATGTAACCATTGGCTTGCTAATGTCTCCCAGTTTCCCTTCAGGAGGAAAATAGTTTATTGCAGTAATTGTATAATTGCTTCACTAATTGTTGTTAACAAGTCCCCCAATAGTCCAATTATTACAGCAGCTTTGTCAGGTGGCCGCCGGCGAGCATCCATGACAAAAGCCCGCCAGGGTTAATGAGTGAATGAATGAATGACCCCGGGCTGAAAAGTGAAGGTGGAGGGAGAGCCCGGGCCCTTTTATAAACATACACTTAACTTGTCATTTAATGGCATCGGCATTATCATGTCCAATTGGGACACAAGTTTCGCGTTGCGCTATTCTCATGGATAGATGATGACCTGAGTGGTGAAGTGGTTTCTGGGGGGAAACATTTTTAAAGCCTCGCTGCATTCCTTCACCGTGGAGGTTTTCTGCAACCACAGGCACTATTTTATTTTGATAAGACCGCCACAACAAATCCCTTTCATTTAGCAAATGTCCGTTCTCATCTTGACGTCAAAGGGTTTAACCAACGCTAATTGAAATTATACCGCGTAATCAGCGGTGAAATCTGTCCTCTATGGCCCAGAATACCAAAACAAGCTGGTGCTGTGATGCCACTCCACGGTCTCGTGTTAAAGCCAAGCGTGAAAAACGCAGATAATGTCGCATCCAGAGGACAAAAGACACGAGAGAGCTCACTTGCATCAGAGCACCGCGGTCGGATTTCATACTCATTAAACGCTTCAGAATATTAGCACCGAAATAGTGACACGCAATTTTGCGGTACATTCTACGCAATTAGCGCACTTCTGACACAATCCAGGCCTGTGTTTCAAATGTTTGCGAATTATCATTTAGGGTTAGAAGCTGTGGGGCGAACACTATGGAAGATATATGATATAAAAGAAATGTATATCAATACTGGGTTTGTATTGTAACTCTAAAGGCAATTTAAGCATTTCAAAAAGAAATCTTGTTGCTTGTTGGCAATTAAAACCTTGGTAAACTGTCTCATTTTAAGCTTTCAAATCTGAGTCTGAGAGACCACAGCAACGCAGGTATGTAGTTTATCTTGTCTGCTGCTGAACGGTAACAGACCGTGCGGCTTCACTAGAAGTGGAGGGAATCTGTGATGCCCACACTTTAGTGGTCACAAAGCAGACGAAAAGAAAAGATCAATGGCCCATGTCTATAAACTGGCCTCTTTTCAAGGCACTGCCCCCAGACTGAACACACCGAGACAAACCCTTCTCCCTTCCCCGGGCCTTGGTTGTCATTTTATCACACCATTGTGTGTTGGATCAAACCGGAGGAGACTTTGGGCAACTTGGGCGACATCTGAAAGCTTCTCTCAGCCTGTCGCGTGACGTTTCATCGTGTTCAAGTTTCTCTCCTCTGTTTCTGAAATGTCTCAAATATATAACATCACATGTCCTTTAGGCACATCAACGGGGCCAATGGCAAATTCTCTTTTAACCACTTCCTAAAATAAGCTCAACCTGTTGTATATGAATGAACACCTGTTAACCAACGACGGTTTCTGGGACCTTCTCATCCAGCCACATTTGGTTTTCAGGTGGTCTGTGTGTGTGAGCACAAGATGCGCAGTGGCCTGCAGTTCGCCCATATTCTCCACATTGTTTCAGCTGGTATGACTTTCCCAAGCCTTCGTCCTTTTGACGGAGCAGTGTGGAGAATCGGGAGGCGAGGAAGCGAGGACAGGGGGCGGCCCTGCGATTCTCCTCGGTGCCTCACCGCGCCTGGTATGAAGACAAAAAACTGGAGACGCACAATAGCCGAACAACACAAAGGTGTACACAATTTTTCACCATCTCTTACTCTTTTCTAGTTCATGTTTTAGTTTTGAAGGTGTGAAAGGAGAGCGTCCCTGCACATTTTGCCTGTGAGGTGTTATAACTATTCTGTGGTGACTTTTAGGAGTCGGTGGCAGTTTTCCTACATTTGGCGACCAGAAAATCGAAATGTTGTGGAGACACGCAGGGAATTACCACGGTGCTGCCTTCAGCCTTGTGGCGTGAAACTCACATATAAAAGAATGAATAACACGAGTTAGTACGAGTCCCCAAACCGCTCACCAAGGCATTACCATTACGATTACCCATTATGTTTTTGATTTTTACGCTTCTCTTTAAAAAAAATTGCCACACACGTTGGTGTCTCTTGGATGTTTCTCTCTAATAATAAAGCATCCATTACACAGGATATAGTTAGACCTAAATCATATATATTTTTGTAAAACCAATCTCTCAGATCCATATCATATTCATCATATTTGACACATTATTATCTACAACACAGAGCCTGTTAGGAAGCAGGCTGCAGGGCCAGGCTACTGTTAAAAACTACCGGAGAACCAAAACAAAAAAATTGACCTGATTATGTCATTACATACATATCCCAATAAAGAGATAGCCTACTTGTTGAACAATATTATAAAAATTCTAATATATTTTATATTAAATATGTCAATATTAAGTGGACTCCAATCAGGCTATACGGTTTTGTATTTTCAGTAAAAATTCCAGATTTAAGGTTTTTTCTTAAATTACTAAATAGATCCTGTTAAGAGCTTTCATTTGATATATATATCAAAAAAGGCAGCAAAGTGAGATATACTTATATATATCAGATAAAAATGGCCCAAAATGCCACTTACGCCCTTCCGGTTCCAAAACCTCAAAATAACGAATAGTCTAATTCTTCCAGGTCATTTAGACTTAAATTTCATCAGACTGAGAAACTTGTTCGCAAAGGTAAACCATTAACTAATTTAAAAAATGTCAAATTTCTTTGGTGAATCTGAGCCTGTGGTTGGTTTTGGCTAACACATGACGCAAGTGTTGCTCATTTGAGCGCAAGACACCGGCAGGACAGTTTGGCATTGAGATGTTAAGTGGGTGTCTCTATATAAACCCATTCGGGGTCACAACTCCTTCACTCGCGCGCCTGAGAGGGATCGAGATTAACTTCAAGGGAAACCGGAGTATAGGGCCGCAACAAAGAATGGTGGCGACATCAGACTGCGCAGTGAAGTCCAAACCCGTTGCTGGAAATAAGGTGTGTAGAGAAACTTCTGAGAAGGAATCTGAGTTGTCGATAGAAGGTCAAATACTTAGGAAAACTTAGTTGACTGTACTAGATGTTTATTTTTCACCTCTTTTGTTTACAGGTATCCAAACCACTTATGGAAAAGAAACGAAGAGCCCGCATAAACAAGTCTTTGGACCAGTTAAAAACTCTTCTGGAAAGCTATTACACCAACAATGTAAGCGGAGGAGGCTGTCATTTTATAACTTAGAATAAAAATGTCATATCTCATTTGGGGAATTTAATGGATGATAATGATTGTTAATTGCTC
Organism: Hoplostethus mediterraneus; assembly: GCA_034670385.1. NCBI lineage: Eukaryota > Metazoa > Chordata > Actinopteri > Trachichthyiformes > Trachichthyidae > Hoplostethus > Hoplostethus mediterraneus. The sequence goes on along the minus strand of JAXDDW010000001.1, from coordinate 16,156,890 downwards.
AATGTCTTCTGCTCATTCAGATTCGAAAGCGCAAATTGGAGAAGGCCGACATTTTGGAGCTCACTGTGAAACATCTGAGGAACCTCCAGAAGATTCAGAGCAGTGAGTTATAACTTCGCTTTTAAGGCACCTGTCATTTGTACCTTCATGTGTGTTCTTGGGTGTTTCACGCGCGGTGTTTCTCACCTTGTAATGTCCTTCCGCTGGTTTCAGGCACTACCACGGCCTCCGACGTTTCTGACTACCAAGCGGGCTTCCGAAGTTGCCTGGCGAGCGTCAACCAGTACTTGTTGATGTCGGACAACCTGACTGGGAGCGACCGCTGGGTGTTATCGCAGCTCTCCGGTAAGCTGCGCTGCTCTCGGGGACGGATGGAAGTCTCCAGCACCATGGACAGCGACCCGGGCCAGGCTGAGACGCAGGAGGCGGCGATGCAGCGACTTCTTCCACCCACAGCCGGACCCGAAGCGAGAAAAACACCCAGACACAGAGCACTCAAACCAGCCAGCACAGCCCGCACTGCCCGCACGTCCCATTCTCCGCCGACTCAAGTTGAAAGGGAACGGCTGTCTTCCCTATCCAAACAAGCCCCGATCGTCTTAGCACCAACACAAAACACTCAAGAAAACACAAGTTCCAGTGTGTGTCACAGGAATAAGTTTCACTATGTCAGTCAGAGCAGGAATGATGTTATAAGCACTCTCCACAACGTTTGGCGGCCTTGGTAGATTTGTTCAAGAACTGTAGGTAGATCGAAATGATAACCTGATTGAATGCTTTGCACTGTATAGATTTACACTATATGTTATTACTTGCATTTAAATGTTTTATTTTCTCAATAAAATTTCTAAAAGAAAAAATATGTCGTCTTGTTTGTTATCTTAACATTATCCTCGGTTTAAAGGGGTTATCCATAACTCAGATACAAAACAATTGGTAGCCCCTGGGGAAGGGTGATAGTCAGTGATAGCTGACTGTGTGTGTTTTATAGAATCAATATCTTCGCTGGGAGCATGCGAGCCACCCAGAACCTTCCAGACGTTTTAGGGGGAATACGAAATGGTGTTGCAGATCTCCGTTTGTCCTGGAGAATCTGCACACCCTGCCATTGTGCAGCAACTGGTGGTGTGGTCGGACCGATTCATTTAGTTAATGGCTTTTAAATGGAATCTAGCCTATGTAGTGTTGACACAAGTCCCTCCAGCATCATAGCCGGAGGGAAACAGTCTGGGTTAAGCCCAATAAAAACAGTGATCAGTGACTTAGTTTAATATTAGTTTTTTTGTTTGGTATGAACAATGCTGAAGTCACTTAGCCTCTGTCTGTAGGCATGGTGTTGAAATTTACCTTGGATTTTATAATATAAAGCTATATAGGATATATATAGGAATTTGCTAAATTGATGTTATGGTCCGCGTTGAGGAATTTCCAAACTTGATTCATTTACCAAAACAGCATTTCGTTCACAACATGATGTTTCTATTATTCATAAAATGCATCGAGCTCTATAGTAAGTGCATTCAGGAGGAGATTCAAGAGACTGGGGGGTTGACAACCCCGTGTCAGTTCTTCCATTCTTCTCCGGTTTTACGCATAAGTACCGAAACACTGGCGCGCAAATTAGATGACTGTCGGACAGCGCAACAATTTTCTGCTACTAATTACACACACACTCTCTGTCGGCTCGGGACTCCCCACGTTATTGTAGCTGATTGAGATAGTAACAACTTGCACAAACATAGACCAAGACAAAATGGTGATGCAATCTACTTTCTTGTCGAGATGGGAATTAAAAGGCCTGCTTGTAACGTTTTGTTCATTCTGCATCTGTACGGAACAGTGTCATTTATTACTCATTACTCCATAACCATTTCAAAAGTAACCGCATTACTTTATTAATTACTCCCTGGGAGCACTAATTCGTTACATTAGTCTCTTCCGTTACACACCCAAAATTGGCTCCTGTATAAAAAGTCAGCTGCCTCTTCCTGTGAATGATCAGGGGAACCAAATAACGTTGATGTTTTGACATAACGTCGTATTTATTGCTTGGTTAATGTAGTATTACTGAAATTGAAATAGCAATTCGTTACACTATAGGGGCTAATGATGTAATTAGGCTGTTGTAACTCGTTACTCACTATACGCGTTACCACCCAACGCTGTCTACAGTGAGCTTTCTTCACAGTGGCCCACTTTTCTTCCGCTGCTTTCTTATGTTGGGAGGTCTGTAGTGTCATAAAGTGTCTCTGGGCGCTGCGGAGGATGGCACCTTGCAGCGAGGAGAATCGCTGAAACGCCCACGGCTCTTTCAGCCCGGTGCGGATGTTGAAAAGGCTCCGGTACCCCGAGGAGGAAAGTGCCTCTTGTGCACGAATACACCCTGCCTGGTTGAAAATAAGAACCCGAGCTCACAGCACCCCCACGGCCCCTTTTTGCAAGTGTTTGTCATCCCAACTAAAACCAGAACTTTTTAGTGGGGCCTGTAAATCTTCTCAATGCTCTCTTCCCCACAAAGTCAAAGCTGCTCGTTTGATGAGCCGAACAGGCCCACGCCACAATAAGAAGTTTGTTTTATCCAAGAAAGGAAAGGCCACGTGACTTCCACACTGAATGCCCTTAAACTTTTTTTCTAAGAATTTCTATGAACTCTTCTCGGTATTGTTTAAGTAACCTAGTTTGGTTTGCACTATAATAGCGACGCATATTAGAGCTGAGAACCGAAGGGAGGGAGAGAATAAGTTATTTGCATTAGACTGGGCCCAGTCAAGCGCTCTTAACAGAGTAGACGTGGATGAAGTGCGCTCTGGAGAAACAGATCTCCTGTTCGCTGCTCTTTTTATCTTGAAAAGGAGGAGGGGGGTCTATCCCTGCTAGTCTGACAGCAGGATCCAAACCTGTCATTTTGTTTCAACATGTATACTCTCTGTGCATGGACTCATTAGACACAGGCCCTTACAGGTACAGCTTTGCTCCCGCACAGGCATACAGGGTAACACTGTGGATGTATACACCGCTAGGGCAAATGTGGCCCAAAGAAAGTGTCATAATTAGGCGTAAATGTTTTATAATATGGGTTCTGGCCTTTTAGTTCCAGGCTGTTTCCCGCTAGACCTCCAGCAAAGAACCGTGTAGAGACTCACTGTGGCGGGTAACTCGGGACTCCATTCCCTGTGGACAAGCTGTGACTCAGACACCTGTACACTTTGTGTGACACATTTGTTTCTCGTATCTGCATTCAACCAGAGCTTACTTACAAGGACAAAAATTGTGTGGTAAATATTAGCTACTAACAACCAGTAGTGGGGAGGTCAAGGTTCAAGGTCAAGTCCTGTGCTCTCACAGTGATTATGTACTGGATGATAGAGATGATTTCCTGCATTCTGGTGACTAATAATAGTGTATAGTACAAAAACTGCCACTACATCTTTTAATTTCTATTATATTGATGTAACGTATTTATTTATTAAGTGGTACAATCAGGTTTCTTTCAACTAAGAAACATTGCAAACATCAAATCTGTTTTATCCTTTCAAGATTTATTCTTAAATTATTTTTATTTCTATTTTATCCATGTTTTATTGTTGAGCAGCGCCTTGGTACATTTTTTTGAAAGGCTCTCTATAAATAAAGTTTCCGTACCAGCAGCCATAGTAGGCTATACGGCCTAGATTGTGTTGCTATTTTTAACAAATATAATAAATGAGCAGACAATGAAATTTGATCAAAATATGGGAGAAAATCTGGAGAAATTACAGCACGGGAGAACGCAGTGAGAGAGGAATGAAAACCATCACTTGCTGTTGGCAAGTGAAATGTGAAGTGCCGCGCTATTAAAATACTACAACCTTATCCTTTAACAAGTCACGCTCATAATCTGGTGTAACTAGAGGATGATGACGGTAGGAAATCATCTTGGGTGGATGAAGGTAAAAACACTGCACAAGTCTTAGCAGAGGATGGTTTCGATCCATCGACCTCTGGGTTATGGGCCCAGCACGCTTCCGCTGCGCCACTCTGCTCTTCGAGATCTGCTCTACACTATCTGTTTTTCATGAGAGCAGTGTCTCGTCTGTATAGCGTAATTTTTATAACTGAGTGAAATGTACACGAAGTACACGAAATGTTGCGTGTGGTCCGATGAGCAGGGACGTAGTGGAGGGGAAACTCACCCAAATTCAGCAAGGTTGATTCTTCTGCAACCAGGTAAGACGATGCTAACGTTAGCTACCGTTAGCCACCTACAGTCGATACTACCGGTGTTGGCCTCTAGAGGAGAGTTTGTACAGCGAGCTTCCTTTTATTCTGCAACATCTCTCGCAGAGGCTTTAGAGCACTGGCGGCAGTCTCCCAGCTGGTCACCATGCCAACCACCATAAACAGGTAAAGATAGGGACAGAGTTTACCCACCTTTTTAAGATGACATATTTCGCAGTGCACAACACCAAGTAAGAGAGCTTTTAATTATATAAGAAGGAATCGGTCCATCCATCTGTACCACCATGGTGCTCTTGAGCAAGGCACTCAACCCCTAATGCAAAATAGTTATGTTTATAGTTAATAGTTATGCTTGGGGTTTACAGTTAGGTTTACAAGATAAGAGTAATATCCAGGGCTTGACATTAAAACCGTTGTTTTTCCTAGAAGGATGTTTCTGAAACAAGGTGCTGTGCAAAATGTTTCCTTTTGTCTCAAACTGAACAAATGCTAAGCATTTCATTTTTAAGTGCTGACAAGAAAGTTATGCAGAAGAACCATTTACATTGCAATCAAAATAGTCAGATATGAATGCAATTTTTTAATCATTACTCTGTAGCCCTTGGTAAAATCACAGCATGCAGGATAGGCAGACTCCATCCCTTGACCAGAAGCACACAGGTTGGGTAGGGCCAGCCTGAATCCCTGAAGGATCCCTGATCAAGACACCAAACTGCTGTCTACACCAGGGGAAGTGGCCCCGGCCTTCACCCTGAACCCTCTGACCTGTGTGGATGGGAGAAATACATGAATGTCCTTGTCTCAAGGTGATATGAAAAGTAGCAGGTTGTAATTAAACTGTGCAAGTTGGTGCTCTAAATTCAAAAAGTCTCACAAGAATCAGACAGAAGTCAGTGAAAAAGCCTGACCAGTAAAAAAAATAAAAGGCATCTAGAGCAAAATTCTCTTTGAAAAAGCCTCCAAACAAATGTCTTCTCATGTGAATTTAATTTGAAATAGGTTAGTTGTATCTTCTTAACAAAGCCATCATCTGAACAAGAAAAACATAACATTTAACATCGTTCATATTTGACAGTCATAAATCTTTGAATATGTTACAAAATTATGTTTTGATATTGTAAACACAAAAAAATGCAAAAGTCTATGACACATAGCAAAATCTAACGAGGGAATATGAATTTAAATTGTTACCAAAGAAAGGTGAAGTTAGGCTATCCTGTTTAACCGAATAGCTCGCCATAAGTGAGAGGTGCACTAATACATGAGAATTTAAACAGAAAATAGATTTAATGACAATGGATAAAAGTGTACGCCAAACGCGTGCAACTACATTACTGGGATGGTTAAGAGCAAAGAAACCTTTCACAACTAATAAGGCTATCAAAGGGTTAATTGGATACTTTTTCGTTTCATTTTGTCATCACTCTTGATCATTTCTTTGAAAACTTACACCTAACTTGTGCAAATACATTCATGTTAAACGCTACTGTCCTCGACAGAGACCAAAGCCCAAAGGAGGCTATGCTTTTATTTGTCAATGGAAAAGTAAATTTTTGGGCCGCTATGAAACTTTCACTCATTTTAAAGTCAGCAAATTGTCACATGGCATTGGCATGGCATTGGCAAAAGTAAAAAGCTGTGATTCTAATTCAAAATTTGAGGAAGACTAGTACACCTTGGTCCACGGCAACATTTTGTTTGTCTTTACACTTCCAAATTCACTGTTTGTAAACCTTGCTTGTAAGTCCATTCAGGGCAGTGATTGCGTGAAGGTGGGAGGGTAAAGTGAGAACTGTCCTTACTTTGGGTGTAACTGATTCTGTCGTGAAGAATTTTCACTGCTAATGCCGTTCTGGTGTGAATTCCTATTCACCTTCTAAGTACAAAAAATAATAATTTAACTGTATTTGTCAAACAGTACCCTTCACTGAGGCGTTTCATCTACATCCTCTCACGGAGCTTTAGTAACAAATATCGTCCAAATAAAATCACTCCCACAATTTCACACTTAAAACTCTCAGTATCTTAGACCAAACAAAGTTGTGTTAGACTGCTAACAGCCTTAGCATATGGTGAGATAATGTATAAAACATATCTGGTTTGCCTTTTTGTTGAAGCAGATAGCTAACTTACTAGAAGTCATTACTTTGCATCTAAACTCCACTCCATACTATTCACATTGTTCCTATAATTTGTGCTAATATTTTAAAATCATCTTGTGGAGGACGTTTAGGGGTTTGGGTATGGCAACCACCTGCATTTCAGTAGAGCTACATGAAGTCAGCTTGAAGGCTAAGATCATTGAAACTTTGCACTCTCAGACCACTTGACACCTTTTAGAGTTTCCCTCCTGGGAGTATGCTCCATGTCCTTTTATTAGTGCCTCCTAATACAACTGCTAAGAGGAGATGCAGACAACTAAGAAGTGATGTAAGACCGACATGCTCAGCTCAGTGTGAAACACTAGCTGCTGTAGTGGTTTGATACATCTAAATGAATGTGTCCAATTGGGCGTGTATCAGCAGTGCCTGATGGTAACGTCTCCACAGTTGTTAACACAAATATCAAATGACTGGATCTGTAACAGGATTTGGGAGGAAACATTCAAATCAAAGTTTTGTTAAACAAAAAAAAGAACACCAGAACCATACACCCAACACCCTTCATATATACACCACTTGTCAACCTGCTTGAAACACTGACTTCAGATTTTCCTTCAGAGTTTAGGGGTCTTGATGTAATATCTCAATATCTCACATAGCAAATAAAAAGCCATTAGGCATTGAAGAGTTTGGGATTAACACTTAACCTCTGTGTTTACAAGCCCAGTGTGTTTCAGGTGTTGTGAATCATAATAATAATAATAATAACAATAGAAAACAATGTTTTATATCGTGACCAAAATCAAACAAATATTTATTCTCTCAAAGTGTCACATCCTAAAGTCAATCTCAAGGAACATGGGCACTATTGACCTATATATCTGTGGGGTAGAGTTTGGTTTAAAAACAAATGTATCCATACAACAAAACACGCACCCATTAGAGAAAAAACACAGCTTTTACAATATGAGTTTTTGAATTGGTCAGTGCAAAAAAAACAACAACGCCACGCCCCCCAACCCCTTCAACCAATTCTTTGAGCATTTTCATAGGAAACAACATCAAACAGCAAAAAACAAGGCGTGGGAATGTTCACTCCATTCAAAAACACGTTATTTGTGTCAGTGTTGGAAGAAAAAAAGTAGCATGTCCTCAGTGGATATTTTGTGATGTGAATGTTGAATCCCAGGGCCTACCCAACCGTTTCACCAGCCTACTTACTAAATAAAGAGCAGACCCTTCAGAAAAGTGTCCAAAGCCCCCAAGGCCAATTATATCTAAGTGTACTGTAGATATTCATTGGAAACTTTGGGATTATCTTGGTGTATAGTAAAATAGATTAGTGGCGCAATTAAAAAGGCCAAATAGCTAATCCCAGTATGTCATTTTCCCACAGCCCACAATATTCCAGTGGTTTTCTAATGGTAACAATTTCAGTAATAATGTTCATATTGACAAGGACAGGTTTTTTTTAGGTGGTGGAGCCTACAGAATCAGAGTGAAAGGTGATGTATCCCGAGGACGATGCCGAGGGTGTGCTTACAAAACTGTTTGTGCTTCCTTTACTCTCGACCTTGCTCAGGTGCTTCTGGTGGCCCCAGTCAGCTCCAGCTCCTGCCCCGGCTCCGAGGCCTGTCCTGAGCTTCCGAGCGGAGGGCCCTACAGTCTGCTGGCTGTGCCCAGGTGAGGCCACTTTGCCCTGCTGCTTTCCCTCTCGCTGGTGCCCCCGGCAGCCTTTCCCAGAGCCGCAAGCTCCGGGGCTCCCCTCGCCACCGGGTCTGTCCGGCTTGGGCGAAGTGTCAGGCGAGCTGCCCCGGCTCCCTCTCCGTTTGTGTTCTGACAGCCGCCTCAGCGCCTGCGGCTCGCGTTCAAAGTCTGTGAGCGGGAAGTGCGGGAAGAGGACCGCGTGCTGTTCATACACATCTGGGATGAGCGAGATGGCAGACGCGCGCCGCGGGCTCTTCCGGGGACTCGGCAGCGGCGTCTCGTCTATAAAGTTGATCACCTCGTCGCGGCTGAAACACCGCAGGTCGTCCTCGTAACGCTCCCCGCCGCAAACCGCGCGCGGCAGGTGCTTGAGGGAGTGCATGCTATCCTCGGAGCGCCGGCGCTTGCGGTGCGGGTGATGATGGCGGTGGCTCTCCTCGTGGTAGGAGACCAGGCTGCTCCTGCGCCTCTCGTGGCGCGGCAAGCTGGAGCTGTAGTGGGCCGTCGCCATCATGTCCTCGGTGGAGCCCCAGCGGTGCAGGTAGGAGGGGATCTGGTCGCTGGTCCACATGTCGGTTTCGTCGTGGGAGTATCTTCTTGTAGGGGGCACCTGGACGCAAGACACAGAGCCAGCCGTTCAGTCGACAAGCCTTTAAGCTTCCACGACATTCACTCACAATCCACAGCAATACAGAATCAATCAGCATTGTGGCACTGCACGTTAAGTTACATTACACCGATACATATTGGAGCTTAAGTATACTACACGTAGGATCTCTTTGTGGTTAAAGAGCTGCCCAATGTACTGTGGTGCTACATTGTGATTTTAGCAATAAAAATGATTTGCACGTCAACAAGCAGTAGCCCCAGTGAGCTGCTTTGTGCGTTTATTCGGGTTGATACTGTATAATCATGAAATTGCATCTAAGTGGCCTGGTAGGAAATACTTCAAACAGGCAGAGAGGAGAAACAACCTGCTTCAAATGCAAAACATGGGGCTACTGTGTCAGAAGTGAATGCATTTTTAATTGTAATGCGGTGTCAGAAAAGCATCCTACATGTAGCACATTTAAGTCTTGTGTCCAAGGTATTGATTGCTATTGTCTAATCTACATTAAGAAAAATCCAGACTTGTAAGTAAAAGCATTTTAACATATTATAAGATATATCTACAGGGTTGTAATTAAAACTAGTATTCAACTCCATCGTTTGGAGTTGAATACTGATCGCATAGGTTGATAGTTCCCTAAATGTTATACTCACATTCCACTTTGTTCTGACAACTATACGAGAGAGATAGGGTTTGTCAAGGTGGTGTCAAGAGGCACAAGACTGATATCAGACTGCCCCCCTGTGGTGGCTTTTTGAAAATGCAGAGAAATGAGACAGCAGACTATACAGTAGCGTTGGGTGTGAGGGTTGGGGGAGGCTGCACAGCAGAGGGCAGCAAAAGCATTAGAATGGATGAGGATGCGGGACAAACTGGGCAGGATGGGAGAGAAACAGTCACACAACGGGTCCAGTGATAAGAGGCTTTATTCTGGAGTCAAGCCACTTGAGAAGTGCCACAGCAGTTCTTAAATGGAGGCACTACTTTACAAAGATCTGAAGGGATTTGTTGACTCTTTGAGGCTTTAACCCTTCCAGCAGCTACAAAAGCAAGATTAAACTGTTGTATCAGAGTTCAGATCATCTTTTTAATTGAGATCAAACATGCAGCTTATTGGTTTCACCGTTACATCTATGCAACAAGGACAACACAGACACATATTACTGTACACTGACATAAAATTACTGTGATGTGAAGAGGTGCAGGAAAGACAACTGGTGAGTGGAGTAATGATGTGATATGATGGAAGTGATAGCTACTGTATACATCTCTGTTTCAAGGCTTGTTAAAAAGTAAACTGGAATGGAGATCCAATCCAGAGGGAGGATTCTTCTTTCTATGAAATGTCAGTAAGTGATTGCACAATGCTGGATAACTGTTTTTAATCGGGGTCTTATATCAAAATCACTTGAAATGTTTTCTATTATTCTACAAGCAAATGATTCCATTAATGTAAACTATTTGGGCTGCAGAAACTGAAGCCCTTGTTGGGTTGTTGTCTATGACAAAGATGACACAGTGGTAAGATGATTTGCAGGGGGTGAGTGTAAGTTAAGGCTGTGTGGGTTGAGACGAAGTTGATTCTAAAAGTTACATCTCCACATCCAGTCTTCCAGGCCAAGTCCAGCAAGTGATTTTCCTTAATAGTGGCTAAATGTTCCATCAGCATGTTTTAATTAGTAGGATTTTTAGTAAGCTCTTTTAGCCCTTGAGTGGAAAGGACTGCGAGTGTTTAAAACATGCTGTTTGCTAGCGGATTCTGAGCCAGAATTTGTAGTTTATTGAGTGACTGTAAAAGTCAGTGTTAGCATCAAAACAGTAAATAGGCTTTTGTTGAATTGCCCTAGAAGGCTGCATGTTGGAAACAAGCTTTGGGGTTAATGCAGGCTGAAGAGGAGCATTTCACAGCTCTGCAACTGACTGGCTTGGATGTTGGATCCAATGGACACAATGCTTTTGGGTAGAGCATGAGCAGATGTTTGTATTGCTTTTCCTGAAAGGCTGTAGGCTCCCTGAAATGTAGAAGGTAAGTCAGTTACTTATCTCTTACCCTCTTTTAATAGAAAAAAGGCAGTAAAAACTTTGTGGGTCCATGGCAAAAAAATACTAGTTGATAAATAAATCTAATATGATTGTGGAACTACTGATGGTCATATTTGCCAAATATTAGTCAGCCAGAATATATTTTTGACTCACGTAAAAAGAAGTCATATCTGGGAAATATAACATATCACAAAATGTCAGATGATTCCAGAAAGATCAAACAAGACCAGATACTGTACAGGCCCACAACGCCAATTCACCATGCACATTAGCAATAAAGTGTCATTGAAAAATAGTTCAATTGATCAAGTAAAAGAAATGAAGAAAATCAATAAAAATATACCTGCAAATACTGCATTTTATCTTCCTGTAGTTCCCTCAATGGATACCCTTGCGGAACCCCCCTTTCTAAGGTTGAGAATTCATACTTGGCAATACGGTCTACCGTCACGATTTCAGGCGCTGAGCTATAGTCATATGGTCTGTCATATATTAAGTCGGCATGAATTCCTCCATCTTGGCTGTTTTCTGCAAAGTGCAGAAAAGCACGAGCGTCAGGATTAGAGAGCAACGGACTCAGATACACAAGACAGACAGACAGACAGACGAATAGATAAGAGAGACTAGTTCAATTGTTCTCTGGTTTTGATGTCTTTTCCTGTGGGTCCGCTCAGAAATTTAGAGTTTAGGGATCAAAAAAGGTAAAGAAAATGTTCAAATTAACAAATTAAATGAATAATGAACAAATTATCAGGAAACATTTAGTAAGGGGATGAAAAAAGCCCCAATTTGGTTCTAAATTCAGAGACCCTACCAAAGAGTTAGATTAAGAATGTGAAATTAAGAGATTGGAAGCCCAGGGCTTAATGGGGAGTCATATACTACAAAATCGTACCAACAATTTTAAGTGGAATCATTGTACAAATATCTCATCAATAAGACTGATTTTCCAAATTACTGCATTCACGTTCATTAGTGGTCAATTGGAGGTGGGTGTAAAATGCTGCTCTTGAGGCAAATGTTGGCCAAAAGGGATGAAGGATGACAATAGCTATTTGCACAGGCAGCTTGGCATGCAAGTCAGTAGCTTTAGAAAAAAACAGGAAACAATCCATATACATACAACTGTGCTGAGTTATACATGGCAAGCCCTCTGGAAAGAAGCAGAGAACTGGCAGTGTTAATTATCACACAGAATGTGCACTGCCCTGTGTTGTTTTATGCCTCCTGCTAGACAATGAGCGGTTAACAGGGGGGGTGTCAGGAGGGAGGGGATCAAATGGTTCGGAGGGTTAGAAAACAGGAGAGATGGGGTATTGGGTTGAGTTTAAACAGTGGCATTAGAAAAAAGGCAGTTGTGTCACAGTGTTAACAATTTGCATGAAATGTTGAGATTTGGCTACTGATTCAAATTCTTTTGAGAACATATGCCAATTGTTTTCTGAGTCCAAATTAACCAAATCCATGAACCTTTATATGATTATCATGTGACCTAATTTTGGGACCAGAATTTGTGGAAGTGTCTGTGATTCCTTGGCGACATGTTTCAGTTTGGACCCCTAAGGAATAGGTTCTGGTTTCTGGGATGAAAGAGATCCATCCACTTTTATCTAGTATTATTGGTCAAATATTCACTCAATGCAATTTAATGGGTATGAATTCTGCCCTAAAAGATATTTTATTGTTTGTTAAATCGCTACAATCTAACCAACAGTGCTTTGATATCTATTCAAGTCGTACACCCTGAAATACTTGGGTTGTATCCCTTTGTGACTAGAGGGAAATATGACCATCATAATGACATGAAAGTGCTTTTCAGTTTTAGTGCAATTGTTCCAGTTTCACCCTGGGTCCTAACAAGCCTTCCCCATTTATTTTATTATCCTCTCATGCCAGGGCATTCTAGAGGAAGATTGCCCAGTTTGAATGCATTGAAGTGAAAAAAGTAAAAAAAGGCTTCAGGGAAAGTATGTCCTTTTCCAGCGATATCCTCCAAAGTCTTTTTTTTGTCATGACATCAGTCTGATAGCATGGTAAAGCAAAGCATTTTGTGAAGTGCACACCACTAACAAAAACACGGCAAAATAAAGTCTAATATATAAACTTATTATGATCAACAGACACTTGTCACGTCAGTTTCATCTCCTGATGAAAAAGGTCACATGATAGGTCACATGATAACATTTGACCACTTATCTAAGACTTCAAACTGCAGCGGAATGTAATGTAAGTAATATGACAATTCACAAGAAGCTACATGTTCTACTTTCTTAAGAAACGAGTACAAACAGGCAAAATCTTTGTTCTCTTAATAAGGTCTCACCAACTCTGTCCCTGGAGAGAGGGGCTGAATTTCCACTACAGGGCCAACCGGGGCCAACCAGGGCCAACCGGGGGTTAATACTAATTCACGTCTCTTTATCTGCCACAAATGTCTTTGTATGTCTTTGAGTATGTTTACACACACACTAATAATTCAGGTTAAGGTAATACTCCAAATTGAAATTGTCATGTAAGCACATTTATCTGATAGATTGCACTATGGTCATAATCTGTTCAATTTATTTGTCAAATTTCTTTTGCTTTATTTATTTTTCAAATTGTGCATCTCAAAGGTCACCAAATGCAGGAAGTCGGATGTTGTTATAAAGAAAACAACATGGTGTGGTGCAGTGAATCTGTGTAAACCCTTTTTTTTTTTAGAAATCGTTACTTCAAACCAAGTAAATGTTGTAATCGAAATATTGCTCATTCTGTTGCATCTTGCCAATGGCAACAATTTCTCTTCTGCTCTGGACTTCCAGTAAACAGTTTTCAGTCCTTTGTTATTTTTGTAGCCCTGGTGTGGAAAAAAGGCCCATTTTGCTCCGTTGTTATATAAGTGTCTGCATTCCACAATAGAGGAGTAATAAGCTGGATCAATGACTCCAAATAGATATCTGGTACATTGCAATACATGGGCTCCACCAATCGGTTTATCTTAGAGAGGTCTAACTATTCTATGTGGTTATTTTCAGACCTCCTCTCAATTATATACAGTATGATAGTGAAGTTGGTACAATGAACTCAGTACCCTGATGCAGAAACTGAATCTAAGTTGATTCACCTCTGAGCCAATACACTCAATCAGAGGTGGCAGGGTTGGAGGCCTCCATCAGCCCATCGGTTTGATAGAGCTTGGACTGCTTTCCATAGTCCCCCACATTTTATAGACTAACTCTAACCTCTGGCCCCTCCCTGCTTACTGCTACCTTCGGTTTCTACTACACTACTACTCCCTGGGTAAGGTTAAAAGACAATACTATTCATCTTGACAAGTCACAAGTGTAATTCCAATGGCCTAAGACAGTCCAATCGATACTTGTAAAAATGAACGTGTCTCTCTCCAAACATTAGAATCCAGAAAGCCACGGTTAGTCTGTAATGTCATTAGGATGCACTTCCTGGAGCTGCTCCATTGACAATTAATGGCAGGCTGATTTTGTGAACTCACACTTTTTGTGTTTAGTTTACTTATTATACTGCAGTTCTATCAATTTGGAACATTCCCTAAATATATCAGATCATCCTGGGAAGGCCTGCTGCCACAGTCCCATCCCATCTTTGCCAATTCATGGAGCGGTACATCCGCATGTCCTCTCAGACCACACGGCAGGACAAATTCTTCTCTCTTGCTTCTCAACTGAACTGTCTTAGGGAATGGGAATCATCAGTTGTATTCACATATTGGGGTGGAGAGGAGGGAGAAGGGGACGGGATGGGAGGGGAGACGCCTTTACCTTCGTCCACGTCGTCGTTGGACATGATGGCCACGCACTTCTCCCACACCATGCGGATGTCTGCCCGATATCGGTCACACGCCCACAGGAACATGGGCAGCAGGATGGACTGGGCGATGGAGCACCACAGCACGCACAACACCATCCAGTTGTAGGAGCGGTCGTACTTCAGGCTGGCAAAGCTCACCACCTAGACGGGGAGAGGGAGGGGGTTAGAGGAATTCGTAGAGCAACCCCTCTCAACAAATTGCATGAGCAGCGATAACCACCAAGGCTGAACAGACAAAGAAAAGAAAATCCAAGGAAAAAGAAACAGATTAATCGCTCAGAGGAAGGCAGTGTGCTAAAAGAGAAATGTTATCAAGGTTAAAAGGGTTTTAAGTGGATACTTTCTGGACCTCTCGCAGATGTTTTGTTGCATTAGTTCCTCCAAAACAGTTTCAGTCATCTACACTGCCTCTCCTGCTGCCATAGCCCTGCTATCATATGATATAACTCCTGTCTTAGTCGCTCCACGTAGGTGCTGCTGAAAAAGAGTATGCATACTCTGCAAAATTATTTCATTCACCCAACCTGTTGAAGCAGTTTTTGAAACAATATTGTTCAGGTTGAAAACCATCTTTAAATTATGGTATGTACATTTAATTTAGTTTCTCTTGCAGAGTTGAGCTGTGGGCCTAAATTCAATGAAAAACATACACACTCTCACCCACATTTCCTCCAACATCCAAGCCAGTCTAGTAAATGTGATGATGCATGGGTAACAGCCCTGGGTTCAACCAATTCCACAGTCTACTGGAGGGACACAACAGCCCTCTTTTTCTCCCAGTGAAATTGCCATAAATTCAAAGCAGGATCCACAGTGACAAGGACACAGGTCTGAGCTATATCACAACAACAAAAGAAACAAAACTGAAAAGTTCAAATGAAGCTGTTTACAGTAGCCAGTAGCCATCTAATCACATTGTCAGTTACTGAAGGTTTTGGTACCGGCGGTGTGAGAAACAATAAATTGGGCTATCTGGTAATTGTGTTTTAAGGTCAAACTGACTCGTACACTCACTTGATAAATAAGGCCAATATCTATCAAGGGAAATCCAATAGGACATGTTGTGGAGACGTGACAAAAGAAAATGTTTGGATTAATGAAAGACTTAATTTCTCTACTCAGGGACTTATCAAATTGATTCATCCTGTCCCTCCCATCCATTGTATCAATTCAATAACTGAATGCCCCCCCCCCCCCCCCCCCCCACTGCAGGGAAATACAACATGCACTTGGGCTTTCACAACAACCATCAAATCTATCTATATGAGTTATCCACCTCCGGAAAGCAAGAGTGCATTACCTGGCCATTAAAGTGGGAAGGTTCAGTGCATTACCGTAATCCCTGATGCTGCAGAGTATCCTGCATGACACGTGAGAACTCAGTGATACAAGGCCATGACACTGATCAGATTGATTATTCCAACTCATTACCTTTGAGGCCCCCCGACCTCAACCAACACACACCCTTGAACTCCAGTGACACACACACACAGTAGCATACATCAGTAAGCCACTTGATGAAGTTGTTAAGTCTCTACATAGATTTTCTTTATCTGTTGAGCCGATGTAATCTAAAAGCCTAAAGACTGCCAGACCATCCAAGTGCACAGGAAATTGTCGTAGGAAAACAGTGCTCTCACAGGACGGCACTATACTTGGTGATTCAGTATGTCAGTAGTCTCCAATCAGCACCTTTCCAAACAGAGCTGCAAAGTGCTTTTCATTAACAAAGTAAAACAAGAGTGTAGTGTAATGGCAGAAACACACTAAAAACAATAAAATGAAGACAGAAATACAGTAACAACAAACTTAGAAGCTATAAGATAAAAGCATAAAATACTCAAAATCACTACTGATGTAAATATCCAAGATTCCTTAAAAGCGATTAGTAAAATCTTAAAATCAATTCACAAATGAAAAGGTGACCAATGCAGGGAGGCTAGACTCGTCATACTGTCGGTTAAAAGCCGGTTACTTTCTCTTCACCAATGACTCATATTTTTCACCTTGCTCTGTGTCCCCCTCTCATCCTGCTCTGTGTTGGGCCTGAGCTGAAAAAGGTATCTAATGACGTCCACTTTTTGCTAATGGTTAGTCAGCAGCAACAGCATGTAGCTGTGTTAACCCAGTTCAGATGATTGACAGCTGTATTGAAACAATAGAAACACAGAAAGTGTGTGCAACAGTGTGCAAGTGTGTGCAACAGTAGACTAGTCGGGTGTTACCAAACAAAGCATGTTGCATGGGAGGTGTCCCTTCTCACTACGCCACCCTGGTGCCCCAACAGGACAGTCCGAATATCACCACAGAAAACAAGCAACAAGCACAGAGAATACCCTAGATCAGTGTTTTTCAATCATGTGCCATCGTGACACGAGTATAGACATCTACACCAGCTGGTTCCCCTCACGAGCCTTCAACCAGAGAGGGGGAACCAATAAGTGAAATCAGCTGGTGTAGTGTTTGGTTGGAATGAGAACCTGCATGCTTTTGGGTTACACATGACTGAAAACCACTGTCCTAGATGTTAGAGAGACTACGCTATAACAAGAAGGTCCCCAATTCATTCCCCTATATTTTCAGGTGTACAGCCTGTGGAAATGTCCTTGAGCTAGATACTGATTCTGTGCTGCTCCGTGGCTCTGGTCTCCCAGTGTAAAGAGGGGGGGGGGGGAAAGGCACATTTCGACTTGGGGGTCAGCAGAGCATCAGAGGAAACCACTAGTACACAGGATAGGGTGTTTACCTGCCTCAGCTACTCCTGATAATATAGTGAAATCAGATGGTGTAGTGGTTGGAATGAAAACCTGCAGACCCTCTGCCCTCCATGGCTCATGGTTAAGACCACCGGCTTATAACTTCAATAGTAACCCATAATGGGCTTTACTTTCAAGTCAACCATCATTTTGTGTGTATTCTCTATGCATGTGTATGAGCTCCTATAAATAATATAAAGAGTACTTTTAGTACCTACAGTGTTATGTCCAACAGTGTTGAACCCATTTCAATGTTGGTACAATCTACAAGTAATTGTATTTCTCTGTATTTTTCCGTGTAACTCCATACAAATAAAAAAAAGGGTGCACACACACATCTGTATGTTACGGCTTCCCATGCATTTAAATAGCTCATTACATCAGGTCAGAAAGAAGAGTGGGAGAATTGTTGCGCTTCAGTCACTGCACTGGAAATAATATCTGTAATATACTGTCTCTCTCTCTCTCTCTCACACACACACATACACACACACACACACACACACAGGGAAGTAATACACTTACTATTCAAAGAAGCTCTTTGATTAACTTACCGTTCATGTGTCAAGAAGATTGGTGGCAGTTTCACCTCTCTCAGTTCCACCTAAGCTACCTTGTACCATCCACTATGTCAGGTATAATGTTGTGTAAGGAGTAATTTGTTATTTATTTATCTGAGTAACAAGCCCAACGCTGACTGTAGGGAACTAAATAATAAATAGAGAACACGCAAAGAAAGTGCTACCAATATTCTGAGGCAGCAGTCGTCATATTTGTATTTGTTCAAAGTAAATTATATGTTGTCATTTCACATTTCACACCTACTTTAGAGGTGTTTATCCTGTTGATGTTAATACATGCATGTGAGAGTGTGTGTTGAGTGTGTTGGTGAACGCACTGTGTAGGCTGAGTAGACAAAACATAGAGAGAAAAGAAAAAAGTATGGCATTACTTTTAATCATTTTGTATTGGATATCACTGATTCATGAAGAGCATTTCTCAGTGTGTTGATTGATATTTGGCAACCAGCTCAGATAGGACCCTTTAATTTGATTTGACAGCTGTGGTGCCTAGAGACGTTTGATTAATTTGCCTTATATCAACACTAATGATGGATTTCACTGAATCTCTACACCTGTATTCCTATGATGTGCCACCATCTCCCCAGCAGTCTCAGTCAGGACCCCTGCTGGCCCTTGTGTTCAGCCATAGACACTCTTAGACATAATTTGCCAGGATGTAAAACGAGTCTTTCCCAAGGATGATACACTTGGCAACATAACGAAGTGCTGAAGTGTCTGGCAGCAGCAAATGAGTGCAAACGAAATTAATTTGTCAGCTGACGGGAACGAATATATTTAAATTGGTTTTGTCTGCGAGGGAGAAAAGATGAGGAATGAAGCATTTTTGGGTAAGACCTATTGTAGGTCAGCTAAAAGGTGGCGGAGATTGGCCAAGGGCAAGAGATTTGGGGGAAATGTCTGATAATACCGCAGAAAACAGCGAGCACTACCTTAAGGCCCAGACTCAGGCAGGATGATTAGACTGAGAAGCCAAGACTTCCAAGTTGATGCTCATGTCCTTATAGAACATTTTCTTCCCAAGTGTTCTTGGAGAGAATGAACTTGTCACAAACTCAAGAACAGACGTCAGTGTGTGTGAGGTCGAGGATAACGCAGCCTCCCCATCAGCTGGCTGCTTGGAATCAGCTGTTTTCCCAGAGGGCATTTTTAAAAGAATCATTACATAATGATAGTGATAATGATAATATTACACGCTAAAATAAATGCTTATATATGAATGTTTCATGTTACTTTTGTAGCCTGAAGTGATTTTTTATGATTGCAAGGAGGTAAATGTACGTTTTTCTCCTCCTGCTAGCAGGTTGTTTCAGGACTTAACCACGCTTTACTGTCATCCCAACTCTTATAAACAGCTCACTTCAGAGGACTGGAGCATACCAATCTAAGGTATGTATTTTGGATATAACTTGACTGTCTGAGATCGATTGGAGATGGGATTAAACTGGATTTGGACATGTACTATTAGGATAAATTACTCTGGGATGTGAGGTTACCGTTACAAAGCTGTTTTCCTAACCTAGCCTGCAGCTTTCAAGGGAGAATATTATGGCTAGTGTGATGGTATTAGTGTGATACCAAGATGAGGCATGGATGATGCTGCTTGTGAGATGGATATTGTTAACGCCTTTGGAGAACAGGTAAGAGGTTTGTCAGGAGACAGCTGCTCTCATCTTCATAATGCAGCGGTAACAAACGTAATACAATAATACATGTAAGGTTGTCTTGCCCCTAAAAAATAAGTATGCAACACTACACTATCTGACACTCATCTTTGTGTGTTTTTTTATATGTGTGTACCTTAGCTTCTACAAGTTTTTTGCTTTCTAATGTTGCTGGGTATCTGAAAGTCTAGGGATGGGGTTGTTGGCGTTAGCTCTCCTGTTTCATTAGTTAAAGCTAACGTTAGCTAATCCAATTAGCTGTTGAGGTGCTTAATTGTTTCGAAATGTACTATCAACTTTTCTTTCCTTAATTTTTAAATTTTCAACTTTGCCACTTGAAATGTGGGTGAATGTGTTTATGGACAACATCATTTTTGAAACCAGTAATTGATAAAGTCTTGCCTCAAATGCATCAGTAAGGACAAACTGGAGCACAACGTGGCAAACAAGTGCCCTTTCGTGTTACTGTGTAGGGAAAGTTGGTGTATTGGTTGGTCAGTATATTGGTATATTGGTAGGTTACCATTTGTTTGTTAGTAGTAGCACGTTTGCTGGTATATTGGTTTATTAGCAGGCTAGCGGTTTGGTACAGTGGCTTGGTAGCATATTGGTTCTGTGTGTTAGTAGTGTTTGCTTTTACATTGGTTTGGTAGTATGTTGTTTTGGTGGCATAACTCCCTCCCCTGTTTGCTGGTCATTAGGATGTCTATTAGCTCGGCAGCATGACTGTATTCCTAAATCTCCTGTCTAACCACTCTGGCTGAAAAGAAAGGATACCAGTTGGGGTCCAAATATGGAAATCTATTTTATATCTCAGGAAGGAGTTACAGCAGGAGTGGGTGGTCATACACCATTCTCAGCCCTTGGTATAATTATCGTACATAATTATTCTTATTCAATTCAGGGTCTGAACTGCTGAGTGGGCTGTTTCAAGCCAGATGTGTCAGCCGTCCCATTAGCCAACTGTCATTGAGACGAATAGCGAGGGTTATGAGCTGAGATAGGGATAGGGATAGGGCATAGGGAAAGGGCAGTGCAGGTGGCTGTATTTCTGTTTAGTGTTGAGAGTTGATGTGGAGCTGGGTGGTCCCGGGACCCCAGAACTTAACAAAACATTTGCAGGGTTCCTACACCTTTTTTTTCCCTAATCAAATTCCAGGACTTTTCCAAAATTATTCCATGACATATGACACAATGTCCATGGCCAATATTTGTCAGAGTCTAGGCTGCAAATGTCACATGTTGTACGTTGAATGTCAATACCTCAACCCCATTGAACACCTTTGGGAGGAATTAGAACGCCGATTGCGAGCCAGGCCTTCTCGTCCAACATCACTGCCTGACCTCTTTTGGCTGAATGGGCACAAATTCCCACAGACACACTCCAAAATCTTGTGGAAAGCCTTCCCAGAAGAGTGGCGGCTGTTATAGCTGCAAAGGGGGTCCTTTGCTCCATATTAATGCCCATGGTTTTATAATGGGATGTCCATCAAGCTCATATAGGTCTGACGGTCAGGTATCCACTGACTTTTGGCCATATAGTGTATCACTTAGGACCGATACTATCAGGACATTTCTGATTTGGGTTTTTATTCCTCAAAGGGAAGTGGATCAACAAACAGCCAAGCTAAGCATTTCACTGGTTGGAAAAAAGATTCCCAACAAATGTTCATGACATTTCCAAAATTATTTGCACATGTTCTATTTTCCATAGCTTTTTCAGCCCTGGAAAACACATTTTTTAATTCCATGACTTTTCCAGGCTTTTCTTTACTTGTGAAGGAAGATGCCTACTTGATAACCCCAATGACATTTTTGTCATTTGTGCTTTAATATATCATCCTTTCGATATCTGAGTTGTGTTTCTGTATGAAAGATTATGGCACCATGTTACCATCACATTCTATGTATTTGTAAATGTACACAGGAACATAAACAAATTAAGGATGTTGCGCTATTAACACATAACCCTGCATCTGTTCCAGCTCACAGCAAAATCACTCTTGGCTTGGCTTGTTAATTGGATATGGGACACTAATGACATTAATTGGCTGGTGCGCAATAAGTAGCATGATCAAATACTACAGTATATCTCCATTAGTAAAAAAAAAAAAAACAGCATAGCAATATGACATTAACTGGAAAGAGGTATAATTTCTTTACATCCCCAGGAAAGTAGAACTGAGACAGCAGCTTGGAGTGAGCAGAGAATTTGCTTTGAAAAAGTAGCATAAGACCACAATATGGATTTCTGTTTAGCCTCGGGTGTACAACACCTAGGCTAATTAAAAAGCTTTGTTTAATGAAAGAATGACTGTTAACAGATGGTTTCCATCTATAAATTATTAAAAAAAAAAAACTGGCATTGTAATACAAATGAAGTTATTCTTCTACTGGGAGTTAACAGAGAGATTCTATATACAATCAAACCCTGTCTTCACACCAGTGTTGAATTAATATGGACACTTGCCATTAGGCAGGTCAGACCACTAGCCACATGGTTCAAACCTGATCAGCGAGGACCAGTTGTAACAACCACAAAAACTGATGACAAGTAAATTTAGCAACAACCATGGTGATATCCACTATAGCTGGTTTGGATACATCACACACAACATGCTCTGACCTCCTACCGGCTCTCAAGTCTGCATAACAAACTGAAGAATTGACTCGCTTAAAAATGGATGAGAACCTGAGGGTGGAATTTGCAAACCAAATACCACAGATAGAAATGGAGCTTGCTCCAGGGCCCATTGATCACGCACTTGAAGGATCAGTAGAGGAAACTCATACAAAACTCTGTTCTTCAATGGGGTTCCCAAATGTAGCACCAAGAACAGTTTCATTCTAAATGCCATGGAGTGAAGTTGATGCCAGTGCTAAACTGCACTTGGAAAACCCAGGGCAGGTTTATGGCCTAAACACATCAAACCAGATTTTTTGTCATTCTCTTGGGAAACAGCCAATTCCCATATATACTCTACTTTCATCAGCCTGTGTGAAAAAGAGCAGAAAAGAACAGACCTGATTCGCAGAAAATTATTTTATTTTTACCATACCATGATGAAGTCTGCCCCCAGCCCCCAGCTATGACTTAGCTGCAGCTAATCAAATTATTCAACATTTGAAAACCAGCTTCTACTGGCTGTGATAGGCATGCTTTCTGCTGTGCTTGACTCTGGGCCCCGCCTGGACTCTACCTGGGATTTTCCAGACAGTTTTTCCAATAATAACAGCCAAGAGAGTACAGAGTAACAGTATCCAGAAACCTTGCTGACAAACTTCAACAAGCAAAGAGAAAGAAGAACCACATCAGGAAATTACATTGTCAACCTACACTTTTACTTATTTTTAGGGATATACCACAAGAAAAATTCTCATTTTGCATTAAATGTCTTGCTCAAAGACACTTCAGCAGGATGGATACTTGCTCACAGGGGCAGTTCTCTGCTGGTGGCACAATTCCCCTCTGTGGCCATTTTGCATCCCTCTTCACGAGGACTCGACTCAATTCATTAAGGTACAAAAATGACATGGGACAAAGAAACTAATAGGAACGCCAGGAATGCCAAAAACTACCCAAACACGAGATCATTAGTTGGATGCTTTTCTAGAGTGAACTAAATCTTTGGTTGCTTTACAATATAACAGCTAGCAAATATCCACTTAGGCAGCCCTCTTCATACTGGAGCCACTGATGTAATATAACCACCCCAGAGGTGAGAAGGAGCTAAATCTCAGGTTGAACAAACCCTAAATCTTCCTTTAAATACCTCTCAGTAAGGCCTGATTATTAAGCATTCTGTACTATTTTAAGTAGAACCCAGCAAGGACATTGAGACCCCACCCCCAACACACACACACACACACACACACACACACACTAAGCCTGACCTACTTACAGCCCCAGATGAGCAGAAACATTAAAGTTCATGTAAATAATAAAGCAGCATTATAGTATAACCTCTGTGGGTAAATCTCCCCCGTCCCCTCTTTGCTTTGCCCCTCCTGTTCTGTCTCTAGACCCGAAGAAAACACAGTGAGCAACACTGAGGTCACAAAAATGGCTACTAGCACTCTGACCTCGCTCTGTGTGTGTGTGTGTGTGTGTGTGTGTGTGTGTGTGCACATAAAGTATCTGTTGTGGGGCACTAGCCCTTGTCTGTTTTTTGCCAACTTACTATGGCAGCACATTCATGTTCTGTGCATTCATGCTCTACATTTCAAAACACCATGTTTTAACCTATGTTGCTCAATGTTCATATTCTTTGAAATGCATTTGTAAACACTAGTATCTGCATCTAATGACCTGCTGCTGTATATAACAATAACAATGACACTAATGTCTTAATGTCGACATTTTTGACTTAACACATTTGAGCTGCGAACTCACCAGGATGGGGAAGCCAGTTAGGAAGTCATAAATGAAGACAATGCCGCTGATCAGGTAGGTGATCTGCAGTGACGTCTTGAGAGGCTCCGATCCATCGATGGATGACCTGCGCTTCCCCTGGGCGTCCTCCACCACTATGGTGGGCACATTGAACTTGTTTTTGTCTGCATTGTGGCCTGCCTGAATGGAGAAGGTCTGGAAGAGGGCGATGCCAATGCAGATGACACCCATGGCCACACTGCCGCCAATCAGCAGCAGAAAGCACACGCCGAAGCCCAGGCCGATCTCTGTCACAATGAAGCGGCAGTCAGAGGTGTAGAAGCGGTCGATGGTGTCGTGCCAGCCCACGGCTGGCAGCGTCGACAGGATGAAGGAGACCATCCAGATGCCCATTACTGTGTGCACTGCCTGCTTCTTGGTGTTGCTCAACCTGGAAGCAGAAGCAGAGATGTTTAGCAGAAGTTAATGCTAAAAGTTGATGCTGTCACAAGTCCTGGTGAAATAGACCTTAAACTGTGGTTGTTCTGATTCTGAACCACTTATAGAACCTTGGTGTGAACACAACTCATATGAGTAGACTTTCAGTCTGATAATGGTACAACTAATAGACATGAATCTAGCCCTAGTCTGAATGCATCCTGAAAGGCACCAATGCTTCTTGTGTT
This sequence comes from Hoplostethus mediterraneus, assembly GCA_034670385.1. Classification (NCBI taxonomy): domain Eukaryota; kingdom Metazoa; phylum Chordata; class Actinopteri; order Trachichthyiformes; family Trachichthyidae; genus Hoplostethus; species Hoplostethus mediterraneus. The sequence continues at coordinate 16,132,323 of JAXDDW010000001.1, read as the reverse complement.
AGGGATTAAATACTAACTGGATGAGTGCTGGGGCTGTGTGTTTTGGGATGTTCAGCAATATAAAATGAGACAGTTCCCAACCAGTAACAGAACCAATAATAACCAAAACATGTGTGGCAGAATGGGGGGAGGGTTTGTGTGAGGCTTATATTGGGTCCAGGGGAGAGTTGAGTCAGTGGACTGACTCTCCTCTGGATCCGGTACCGGCTGCAGCCAGTTGAGGCTGATTGCACCTGATTGCTCTGACCCTTTTAACCAGTGTGTGCGCGTGTGAACAAGTGGTGTGTGACCGAGTTCGACAGCGGACTGGTGGAGTCAAGTAGGACGGTGGAGAGTGAGTCATCGTGACCAGCAGCGGCGACCAACGGAGGTCCGCGGAGGGTGCAGCCGGGAGCAGCCTGCAAGAGCTGGTCAGTCGGGCTTGGAGCTGGCAGGCTGGCCGGCTTTGGTGTTTAGTGGCTGACCCGCTGGCACACCGTTGCACACTGTTGCTGCGTGCTGCAAATAAAACGGCCTGCTGGCCAGTTGACTCTGCTCTCCTGCCTTGTCTCTGTCTGTCACGGCCCCGGTTGTAGCACGCATTGCTACAACATGTATTTGACATGTTCACTGACATGCCTCACACCATTCACCCCAGTTTATGCACCCACAGTACTGTAAAGCACTGTGGCAGCGAGGCGGGGGTTTGGGTGTTGTCTGGACGCAGAGAGCCAGGAGTGGCCTCAGCAAACACAGCTGCAATGAGTTAGTGATTACTTAGATATATATGCCCAAGCTGTCTGCTCTGATTTGTAGCCCAGTGACAATAAAGATTATATTAGACCACAAAGTCTCTCCAAAATGAGTCTGTGAAGGTATGGATGGACAGCGACAGGTAGATTCTCTACTGGGACATATTCTGAATCGCCTCGCCCAGCTGCAGGACACGTGCCCCGGCTGAAGATCAGGCGTTACATATGCAAGCTGCTGCAACACCCAGCCTCTGAAGTAAGCTCCCCTCCATCCTGCCTGGCTCAGTTCACCCTGCCAAGGATGACATCGGTGAACGACCCGGAGGTGTTCCTCGCCATCTTCAAGGGGTTGGCGGGGGCGTGCAGGTGGCCAGAAGAGGAATGAGCTGTGTGCCTGCTTCCCCTACTGACTGGGGATGCACACCTGGAGGCGAACAGCCACCCGGCATCCTCCCGTCACACCTGTTCACCCATTCCACTGTGAAAAAGGCTGGGCTCTCTGCCCGGCTGGGTGGCAGGGGTCTTCCCTCTTCCCAGCAGGGCCCAGCCTACGACTCCTCAGGGAACTCCTCAGATGCCTGGGCAAGAGTGCTGGCGGTGCAGCTGACCTGGCCATTTCCGAAAGGAGTGCCCTGTCACAGTGCCCTGTGACGCAAGGTTGTCACTTGTCTGACAAAACTCCACTTACTTGGGCAGTTGGCACACAAGAATTTGCTCCAGGCTCAAGAACGACAACAGCGCCTGTACAACAGAGGAACGTGGCTGAGAGTCCTTCTATTACTCCCTTCATCCAGCTTTAAATTACTCAGCAAGTGGCAAGGGCCCTTTGTGGTCACACAGCGGGTTGGGGATGTTGATTATGAAGTTGTGTGTACTGACAGGGGAGAAGGGACTCAGGTCTACCACAAATCCTAAAACATCCTAAAAGCGTGGAGGGAGGCTGCGCCTGTCTCGCTGGCTACAACGGTAATTGACAGAGATGAGTTGGGACTGGAGGTTCCAAAACCAGCTGATTATACCTCTGTCCTCTTAGATAACCAACTCTCGCCACCCCAGAAGGCAGACATCACGGCGCTGCAGCAGTGCTTTGCAGACGTGTTTTCCCCCCTGCCAGGAAGCACAACTCTCATACAGCACCGCATCGACACTGCCCCTGGCGTAACGATGAGTTCACGGCTGTACCGCCTGCCCGAACACAAGCGCAAAATAGCACAAGCAGAATTGAAGGCCATGCCGGAGTAGTAGAAGAGTCCACCAGTGCATGGTGTAGCCCCATTGTGCTTGTTCTCAAGCTTGATGGGTCTATATGGTTCTGTGTGGCTTATCGCAAGGTGAATGATGTGTCCCCATTTGATGCTTACCCAATGCCCCGTGTTGACAAGCTCATAGACCGGTTAGAGCAGCACATTCAACAGGTGGGGGCCATGCTCGAGTCCCTGAGGCAAGTGGGGCTCACAGCCAACCCAAAGAAGTATGCAGTTGAATGGAGGGAGGTACAGTATCTGGGGTACCACCGTCCCCAGATAGATAAGATGGCAGCCAGACGAAGAAGGAGGTGAGGCAGTTCTTGGGACTGACTGGTTATTATCGCAAGTTCGTTCCTGTCTTCTTGGACCTGACCAGTTGACTGACTTGACCTGAAAAGGTGCTCCAGATCTGGCCCAGTGGACGGAGCAGTGTCAGCAAGCGTTTGGGAGGGTAAAAAAGGTTCTCTGTGGGAAGGCGCTACTGTCTACACCTGACTTTAGGCCGGGGGCACAGATGGTCGTAGCCCCGTTTGTAGGGTGGGGGGGCTGTCGGCCGGAGCAGCGGGGTGGGAGTTTGGCCGTCGGCTGGACGTGGAGAGCCAGGAGTGGCTCTGCCGCCTCAGCAGACCCAGCTGCAACGAGTTAGTGATTATTCAGGTATATATGCTCTCTCTTGCATTGGGGCTGGGTCGAATGGCGCAGGTTGTGAGATGTTGTCTGCTCTAATTTGTAGCCTAGTTACAATAAAGACTATATTTGACCACAAAGTGTCTCCGAAATCAGTCCATACCACTCGACCAAGCCCCGAAGCACCTTGCATGGAACTATACAAATTTGGATACTAATGATGAGAGGAGAGCGTTTGTGTCCAATAAAATTAGCTGAGCATCGGACAATATGGTTTAATATTATATGGAAGAGACTGAAGAATTAAGGTGTGGAGGCAGTGAACAGATAGAGGACACCCTTATGAAGCCACACCATACCTAGGATATGGGAAATAACTGTAAATTAGTAACCATGGACTGTGTCTGGGAAATAGGAGCTGAAAAAGAAGACAAACACTATGAAGAAACAACAGATTTTTTGGTACCATTCCAAAAGTGTCATTACTCAAATAAACTGGGGGTGAATTGAGTGAGATCGATGGTTTGCTGATGGCAAAAGATTGCTTTTCACATCCCTCGGTCTGTTTGTCATCTAGGTCTATTTCAGTGGGAAAGGATTTCTATTTCCTCTCACCTCCAAGTAATTGTTACAGTTGAGCAATTGGGTGAATGTGTTTGTGTCCCCTGGCAGTGTGACACTTTCAAGGTTTGCAACGGCACACGTACATCTAAAAATATGACTGGTGGCAGTGACTGGTGTTCTTATTATCAAAATGTTGACTAAAGACTGAGCTAGTTTACTGAAACATTTCTGCCTAAAGTAGAGTTGAGCTGTTGAAGGCATGAGTGAGGAGGGCCATTCTTCTTGGCTTGTAGAATAGGTCTAGTCTAATACATGGCCACAAAAAAAGAGAAAACATTTGAACCTAATAGCCAATTCAGTCTATTTGGCACCTATAATTTGGCTTACATCAAAAGTGGGTATGATATCAAGGGACATGTGGGCAGCACTCTAAGGTTGCCTTAAATGGACCTCCCCAGATTCATCTGTGTTGCACTGACTTTTTCTCTGTTTAGTGTCAGTTGTCCGGGAGCAGTTTTGGCAGGAAACATAACCAGAGTACATGGTATCAGTCGCCCATCCTCTTCCGGCCCTCATTTATATCCTCTGTGGGAACACTGGCTACATACAGAAGTTACCTTTTTCACCGGCAGAAAATGAACCAAAAACATGTTTTTTTTTAAAATCTGTAATTTCTAATAACTCGTTAGGTTACATGGGCTGGCACAACAGGAGTGAAACAGAGGGAGCAGCAGTGGCCTCCATGTTTGCACTATGGCTTGGCACAAAAAGAAGTAGGTCTTGCTGTCGCTGTGAGTAATATGCTAGCCTTTCCTGAATGTGCCTGAGGTACGTGTGATGGAGAGTTTACGTCACCAAGCTGCTTGAATCTATTACCAGAGAGAGAGCGTTGTAAGGGGAAAAGCTCCTATGAGATAGCGAGCGCAGGCTGATGAGAACAGATGCTGAAGTACAAGGTTGGAATTCATAATTCAGGCCTTCGGTGTGCGTTAGCGTCACGGCGATGAGGCAGCCATACTACCTCAGCGGGGCAAACGTGGAGCGAGTCAGATGAAAGATGAACAGCAATTTTATATGTCGCATCACCTGAGTTATCACTCTACTACATTGCTGTTAAAAGCGACATGAAAAGAAAAAGAGGAGCTGCTGAGAGAAGAGTCAACATTTCAAGATGGGGGATGAGAGAATATAGCCAAAGTGAGAGAACAGACGAGAGATAAAAGCATATCACTGTTTGGGCTTCAGCCAATAGTGACAGCTGCACAAGCAATATAGATAGCAAGATTGAGGATAGATAAATGATAAAGTTTGCATATCTCATTTGAATGTCTGCTTATCTGAGTGGAGCAGAGAAATTGGTTGACTTAGTTGCCTCTGACCAGGGCATCTGTGGGCCTGATGATACAGGAAGTAAAATGTTCTTCAGTGTTTTTACGAAATTATGTTTCAATGCCAAATTGGCATCCACTCTTTACCATGGAGTTGAATTGTACTGCAAAACCATTCCTGTAGCATTTGGACAGCTCACAAACTTGCTTGTGTGGTTTCTGCAAAAATAAATAGCACTGTCATATGTGCTCCGGCTGCTATTTGCCATGGCATTTGCTCTAGAAATGCATTCATCTGCAAATGATTGTTCTGTGCTTGATGACCAGAAAATGGAGTAGAGATCTGCATAGCCATAAATAACTGTTAAGAGTAACTTGCATCTCTACTTTTCTATCATTGTATATGATTACTGTTTCAGTTTTATGTTTCATTATTGTAAAATGAATGTCCAATGTCATGAATGTCCAATGTCATGAATCTAAAGGATTGACAGATATCAGGCTAAAATCAAAAGGTTAAGACTGAAATCAGTTTCCAAGAACCATATGTAAGAAGTCAGAAATCAAAGCAAATTGTAAATAGTTTTAATTTTATGGTATCAATCAATTTGCAACAGTAGATTTCACTTTTTGCAAATCTCATTTTGCAATGAAACTCTATATTTACAAAGCATTTTTCTAATTATTTGTAACTCACCTTATAGCTTGATAATTTCTGTCCACTGACTCGAAACTAATATTTTAAGTCTATAATGTTGGGTAAAAGCAACAGATTCATATCGTTGCTGAGTAATGATACCAGTATCGGTAGTGAAAAAGAGGCATTGGTGCATCAGCCAGAAATAACAGCAAAATTACATTTCAAAGCATGCAGCAATGTTGCTCAAAATATCTGTGAATGTGTGAATTGCAGACTTCTGGAGGAGCTGTCAAAGCCGAAACGGTGTTACCCTGGCAGGGTGCACATCATTAGTGAGAGGTAAACTTGCTCCATAATTGACTGTTCTGATGATATTCAGTGTTACTTTGTTAATGTCACTTGTTGTGCTGAGCCAAATGGAGCTGGATGCTGGAGTTGGCAGATGCTCTCATAGTCTAGAGGATCGGACATGGTGTTACCCTGAATAACCGCAACCAGCAGATGTGTTGGCAGAGAGACAACACCTGATACAGAACATCCCTCTCTAAAACTGAAGTAAACAGACTGAGAGGTACTCTACGGCGAAGGCCTATTGGCCCTATCCAATCAGAGAAGTCTGGTCAGAAATGGAGTGAGAGACCCAAATGGTATCATGTTGTCTCTCCAGGTGGTTTTGGAGGATGCTATATTATATCAAATGGAAAGCCTGGCAGGAGCTTAGACCTTTTCAACGGTTATTACTATTACAGCTTCCTTTGCTAAAATTGTTTTCTCTGGAAAACTGCACAAATCAGTGTGTCTAGCTTGGTCTGTCTAGTTTGGGACAGCACAGATTTGTGTTACTTTTCAACATTAATAACAACACATACGGACAAAACCTATATGTTGTTATTAATATATGTTGAAAAGTAACTCAAATCTATGCTGTCCCAAACTAGACAGACATCTTAAAAATGACACATCCTCTTTAAAGCATAACAGTCCATTTTCGACCTGGACCCTATTTTCTCATCTTTTTCAATCATACTGATGAATCCTGATCAAAATCTCATAAATGTATTCACTACAGAGCTACGTACATCTTGCTTAGTGCGTGGCTCTCCAATACTGTCCTATAGGGCCATGGGACACTCCAAAGGTTAACCCCAAAAGCACCCAAAGCATGACCTTTTCAACATATTGTATTGCTGGTTCTGTCATGATGCATGATGGCAAATAAACAACTTAAGTCTTTCTCGTTACGGTTTGATGCCAAGAGTGAACACTTCCTTGGATTTTTTGAGTTTCCATTATGAAAGTAGCTCGACAGTGAAGCAATTGTTTTTGGGCAGACTTTATCGGTATGATGAAGAATGGTTTGACAAAATGGGTTGAAGGATATACTCAATATATTCTCACAGTACATATTTTACACGTGTTGTAAAAAGTCCACCTCAAGAAGATCCGACACCTTACCTGTAGTTTACGGGCCAGCGCACCATCCACATGCGGTGGTAGGAGAGCGAGGTGACGGAAAAGCAGGTGACCAGCGTGAGCGTGTAGAAGGTGGAGACGAACACCTTGCATAGGCCCTCGTTCCACTCGTAGTTGGAGTGCTGGCGGCGCAGCGTTATGACGCAGTACATGGTGATGGGGATGGCCATGTTGAGGATGTGCGTGCCCGCCAGCGTGCAGATGAGGAACTCCAGGGGCTTCCACTTCTTCTGCTTGGCACTGACACTAAGGATGCCCCAAGTGTTGGCCAGGATGGACACGCCCGAGCAGACCAGCCAAGCCAGCGTGTTGGCGTTGATGACATCATCCTTCATGGTGGTTACCTCATCCACCATGTTGGAGCGGGGCGGGGCAGAGCCTGGGGGGCCGGATGGAGCTGTTGGCGAGAGCAGGTACACGCAAGGAGAAGGAGGAGGTGGTGGTGGTGGTGGTGGTGGTGGTGGTGGGCAGGAGGGGATGCAGGGCGTCGGGCAAGGCAGGCATCCTATCTGGGTGGGCGTGCACTCTCCATGGGTTGGGTACAGCAGGCAAAGGGCATGGTAGCGGTGCGGCACAGGGGGGAGTTAGAGGGGGAGAACAGCAGAGCCCGGGCCACTTCACTCACGCCTGGAGCTGGAGAGCGAGAGAGAAAAAAGGAAAGGAAACAGGTGAGAGAGGAGAGAGAAGAGGGAGGCACAGCCATCAGAAACGGAGGGAGGGGTCGAAAAAAAGCGAGGATGGAACGAAAATTACATTAGTCAGTCCAATTCAACATAATCCCTCATCACACATAATCCCTCGTCCCAGTGCACTAATAGGGTTATGTTAATCACAACACATTAATTGTTACTGTTAATATTGAAAAGCATCCATCTCATGTGGTTAAGAGAGAGCAGTAATCAATCAGGACCTACTTTCAAAATGACTCGATGACGCTATAAATGAACAAAGGAGCTACAGTAGGTTAGAACTGCTGTTTTTACTGCTGCTCTTCGAGACGTTTTACCCAAGAGTTCACAATCCAAACTAGTTGTGCAGCGATACATTTTGAATGTGGAAATGATGGGAATACTTCACAGATGACGCCAGTAAGAAATCATCCTATTAAAAGTAGGGATGCAATAAAAACTATTTCACAGCAGTGACCACTTTGACCACTTCAAACTTTACACATCGGACATAAGACATAACACTGAATCTCATGGAATCTTGTTACCGGCAGCTTTTGAGAGCAAACGATAAATGATCTCTACATTTCTTGTCAGTTTTCAGGGCCATTTCCTGCACACGCACGTCACGAGAGAATGACTTTTGTTCCCCCACTGTAGAGTGAGAAATGCTTGGCGCAGCTGGAGTGCGTTGTCACATCTATTTCCTGTCTTTTGATTTGTCCAAAGACTGATGCGCTGTGGGCAAGACCCCCGAGAAGGGACACTGGAAATGACAAGAGCCGCGTCATCCTTCTCTCACATCCATCGTTCTGCTGTCCCTCTCTCACCCCTCCCATGGCATCCAGTACCATCTGCCAGCTAACCAAAGTCTACTACAGGAGTCCTGCTAGTACAAGAGGTTATGGAGCAGCAGCTATGCTCCCGACTACTCATGTAACCCTGCACAGCTAAAACAACACGGTATGGCAAACATACATGATGAAATGTTCTACTGAGTTTATGAGTTTAGGGCATGTTCACACCGAGCATGTTTGGAGCAGATTAGTGAAACTCTGGAGTGTTTACTGTTTCGGTTCGGTTTGTTTGGGAAGGTGAGTACAATGTCAGCATCCAAGAATACGCACGTCACTTGATACTAGCTGATTGGCTTGAAAACGGCATGAAAAATGAAATCGAGCCGGCATACCGATATGCTCCAGCACGCTGTTTATTTACAACATTTCGAGCGGCTCTTTGTCAGGTCAAACATCAGTTTGACCAATAAACGGTGGGTTGGAGCATTTCAGCCTGCCGGTGCCATTTCATGTTTTAGATGAGAAAAAAGCCATTCAAACAAGTGGGCGTCAAATAACCACACTGAGGCCACCTGGTCTGCTTGTAATTGGGCAGTGTAAACCTAAATAAACCAAATACTCAAATGCAACAAAGTCAACTTTTCCACAACACTGCTCGCACTTATGACGGGTCCAAGTTTTTAAGATTTCATAAATGCTAAAAGTAGCTCCAAACATTCAACTAACCTAAATGCACATCATTGAATTTGTAGTTGCAACACAGGTTTAATAAAAGTCTCAAAAAATGGCAAGACCAGTTAAAATTTGTAAGTAGGAGATTTCTTCCTGGGCCGCTGTTCAACAACATCATAACTAACCACTATAATAAAAGCTAATAAAGAAATAAGAACAACTAAGGACAACTGCATTACATTGACCTATAGATGAAGGTGAAGTTAAATGTGAAATTGTTCTGCTTGCCTTTGAAAGTACTTAAAGGGGACCTTAAGAGGAGGTTAAGTTCAGCCACAGTCTAAATAGTTAAAAAGCATCTTAAGTTACAACAACAGAGATCGAATGGCTCTGCAGTGGCCAGATATTTGTGAGTGCCTCGGCCGTCCAGGAGATCCGGTTCATTGCCTTTTCAGGTCTTGGCACCAGAGTGGTTGGCTGGCTCCATCACCGCCTTCATTATACTTTGATGAAGCATAATTTCACCTTCTCACACCTGTCTCTCACCCTCGGGTTACATCTGGAACCACAATACACTTCTCCCACTGTCAAGCTGCCAACACGATAGGTATCATTCATGCATGCAAGGACTACAATTTCCTCTATGAGTGATTCTCTCTCCAGTCTCAGAGCCGCGGGAAAGGCCCACCTGAATTAAACACAGGATGGTAGTGATTTTAACCAACCTCCTCAACTCATTCCCCTGAACTCACTTCAAACATCAATGTAGCAACTACACATAGACAGCAGGACTCAACCTTAGGATCCATGTTACAGCACCAATTGGCATTATTCAAGCTAGCAATGGCTCTAGCTTCCTCCTGGGGTGAGTCTGTATCAAGCCATGGGTCCTGTGCCTGCCAACATGTAACATGGTGACACTACTAGTTCCAATCAAAAGCATGCTCATGAAAGATATTAAAAATGTTAAAAGGATGAGGTATTTTTGTGAACCCTTTTGAATTACCTGCTCCTGTATAAATGGCTCCTAAAATATGGTCTCGTCTTCATCTAAGTCATAAATAACACACAATTTGTACTTGTACATGTCTTTATTGAACATATTCAATAAAGTTGTTGTGGGTTCAAACGTTAACAGCTTGAATTGGGAAAAGTAAGTGAACTATGAGATTCAGTAACTGATCAGACCTGCACAACGGTCAGGAGGCATTTTGGACCGTTCCTCCTTACAGAACTGTTTCAGTTCATTGATACTTTTGGGGGATGTGTTACACGAACGGCTTGCTTCAGGTCATGCCTCAACATTTCAATAGGGTTAAGGTCAGGTTCCAAAATGCCAAATTTCATGCCATTCCGTTTTAGATTTGCTTTTGTGTTTGGCATCATTGTCATGCTGCATGACTCAACCTCTGTTAAGCTTCAGATCTCCTGTAGAATTTCCTGGAATTCACTGATCCCTCAATGATTGAAAGCCTCCAGGCCCTGAGGCAGCAAAGCAGCCCCAAACCATGATGCTCCCTTCTCCATGCTTCACAGTTGGGATGAGGTTTTTGCTGTTGGTACGCAGTGTTTGTGTCTCATCTGTCCACCAAACTTTGTTCCAGTAGCTTTGTGGAGCGTCCAGGTGGTTTTTGACAAACTTGAGACAGGCAGCAATGTTTTTTGTGGAGAGCATTGGTTTCCTCCTTTGTATCCTCCCATGAATACCACTCTTGCTCCGGCCTGCCTGTAGACTGATGGGGGCCCCCGAGTCTTTGGAAATGTTTTTGTAGCCTTTTCCAGCCTCATGAGCCTCGACAACTCTTCTCTGCAATTTTATTTCCACTTCAACAGATCTGTTTTTGGAGAGCAAACTTGTGGTTTTGTTTTTATCTGACAGGACACCTCTAACCCACACCTGGATGTCATTAATTGATTGGATCACCTGACTTCAATTACTTCCTTTAATAGAAGCCATTATCCTAGAGGTTAACATACATTTTGTTTGGTGTACCAACTTTCCCTCAACCTGCCTCATCTACTTCTACTTCAGTTAGTGATTTCCTACATTTCCCAGACTTTCGACCACCCCCAGAGATGGGCCGTGAACTTGTTGCATCCAGCTGTTGGTTTTATGTGTAGCAATAGATAGCTAACTACTAGTTTGCTCTAATATCAAAGTAAGGCACAGCACGTTTCATCCAAAGCTCTGCACAGTAAGACAATCCCCTTTTCTACCTGTTCCTACTGTGTTTGTAATTTGTCAACATCAGCAGAAGAAGCAGCAGAAAATAAACTCTAAGCCCTCCTGTTCAGGTGACTCATGCAGCTCAAGAGGGGACAATGGCAGCTTTCAATTAAATACAAGAAATTGCAATAAGGCCTAACAAGGTTATTCCGGGATGCTGACAAGCAACTGCAATCTCTCCACCTCTGGGAACATCTTGAGGTACTTTGGATGAGGAAGTGGTGCCTTCTAAATATGTAGACGCTTCATTATTGCAAGGCCACAGTGCTTGGTGCTGGTGGTGTCAACTTCAATCCAATTTTTGCCATTTCAGCCTTGACATTAAATCATCCCTGTGCCCGAGGACAGTTCAGTTTATACTAGTAACCGTTCACTGCTACCTGACATATTCAAACAAAAGAGAGTACAGTTTGTCCAGCCTAATCTGTTAGATTATAGTGAGAATATGTAGGATGCTACTATTTATACTAATACGAAAAATAAAATTCAAAGCCATAATCAATGCATGAGACAGGAGGGCCAGGAGGAAAGATTTAGCTGTCTACTTAACTCCTCACTGCTCTTGCCCACAGGGATCAGGCCAGATATGGCAGCAACCAAATTAACATTCACATGGATTCCTAGATGTCTGTGGGCCTGTTAGCGCTGATAGTTGACGCACAGCACAGACATCACCTCCTGTAATACATTTGCACTATCTCCAATATCTTATTGATCCTGTTTATGCACTCTGTGCTCCGTGGAATTCATTCTTGTTCTGCTGTGCGTCTGACTAAAACTCTGCCAGACAGTATCATCAAGCAGCGCCAAACAAAACAACGAGGAAAAGTAGTTTACAATGCACCAAAGTACTGTTTACACTGGCAATCTAAATTATTTTCCACAGTGAATACCAGGCGAATACCAACATGGAAAATACAGACAATTATCTACCTCTGCTATGTAATTGAATGGAATAATACCGCCCAAACTACAACGGTGGCAGACACTAACAAGAATCTGGTGGCGTGAACATCCAATCAGAAGTTTGAGCGTCGTCAAGTCTCAAAACAGAAAAGTCGCCTACACCTCACCATCTGCCTCTCTTGTCTTACATAACGAACAGCTGGATAAGAAGCAAAGATGGAAGGGAAAATGGAGAAGAGAAAAAAAAACGATTGGTAACCGATCGATGATGATGAAACTGAAAGGCAATGATGCAGGCAGCATTTTGTCTGTCTTGTGTTTGGATAATGGACAGGAGGGAACATGAGAGGGTTCAGAACTATAAGAAAATATCACTCCTCTGGGCAATTATGTGTGCCTGGCCTCCCATCCAAATATTAGTGGGGACCATTAGTATCACAACACCCCGGTCGATTTCTAGGGATGAGTCAATTTTCTGGCTTAGTACTGACTATAAAGTAAATTATGTGTAATTCTGTGAGTCCACAAAGTAAATCCGTTTTACACACAGCCTCAGAAGGCCCTTCCTCAGCCCGTCCTGAGGGCAGAGTTAACGGATCAGCAAAATAAAAAATGATCGTAGAATAACACACAGGACATGCTTACATATTGTAAACGGGTGCAACTGTAAATTCATGAGCATGTACGTGGGAAAGGAACAGAAACAAATGAAATGCAATTTCTGGTAGACATTGTTTGAATGGTGGAGGTTCCCAATGGCACTGCACATTTCAACACATCTTGTTGCCATGTTGACCATTTGTTCCTCAAAAGAAAATCTACGGGCTGATGAAATAATTTCTAATCTCTAATCATTATAGTAACTCTTGCTGTTAACATCAATGTGCCATTTGAACGCGTCTCCTTTCTTTGAGAGAACATGGTCTGGTCAGTCACCAATTTAGACTGAAATATCCTTGACTATGAAAATAACATCATAATAAGAAATCTAAAATTGAGTGACAGTCTCTTTAATGGTAGTCTCCAGCCCTTAAGCTACAAAATGGCTAAGGGATCTCTGGGGTGTTCTTGTATTTTTGTTACAACAGTTACAGTCGTCTACAATTAGTGTGAAAAATAGCACATGGCCATTAGCAGTATCAACTAAGGGATGTAGACAGAGACTGAGTTTGTCACAGTTTGTCAAAATTCTGCAATTCCCTCACCCCCCCAGGGATTTGTGACTTAAACTAACAGTTCAGTTCTCCACAAAAATAAATAGGCTGGCAACTTGCCATGCTTTTACTGCAGAAAGCCCCTCTTTCAAAATAAAATAAAAACAACGGGGGCAGCAATTTTCATAAATCATTCCTAATTTACCAAAATAAATGCTGCAATCAAATGCTTGCCAAAGCAAACAGATCATCTATTATATCTTGATTCAATTTTTGCCAGCCCATGCACATTTACCTTAAACACAGAAAGCATCACAACTTGGATAAAATGCAGCAGGCTTTTCCGTTTGCAATAATCACATAATACACTGCAAATTATCCAGGGACTGCTATGCAATTTTATTTAAGCTCACTAAAGCTAGCCAAGATAACAGGCAGTTTCAGGTCAAAGCACGGCAAGTTATTATTATCATTATTAGTAGTAGTAGTCGTAGTCATAGTCATAGTTGTAGTAGTAGCAGTGGTAGTAGTGGTAATAGTAATAGTCAAAGTAATCATAGTAGTACTAACAGTAGTAGTAATAGTAATAGTAATAGTAGTAGTAGTTGTAGTTGTAGCAATAGTAGTAGTTGGCGTAGTAGTATCTAAAGGTTTGATAGACAGGCTTCCCAACCATAGAGGGACTAACATCTCGCTGGCTGAGATCACCCACAATCCCCAGGGCCTGAGAGTGAATCTGGAGTGGTGGTCGTCCTCTACACTGGGGAAATCAGCTCTGACAAGTCTGCACAGCACTCTGAAGACATTGAGACTGTAACAGGATGGCACAGCTTCATTGAGCTGCTATGGTGCAAAAACTTATTATACATATAATTACAAATGATGAGACACAAATGGAGGATGGACAGAGAAGGACAAAATAAAACATTGCTACAAGCATGGCTAGATTTGAGTGCTGTAGTCTACTGACCAGTTTGCAACCCATTGACAACAAGGAGAAATCATAGTATATGTTGTCTCAATTGTTTGAGGTTTAACAGTGATATTCCAATGCGTCACAGACCTAACACGGTACACTTGAAAAAGAAAGTGTCCTGAAATCCAGAATGTGGTGGAAAGCGATCTGCCACCAGCAGACCGGATTAGACATATGTTCACTGCTTCTCTTTGCCAACCCCAAACAATACACCAAGACACATAAGACACCCATGCTGTCTTTGTGCAAATCCATACCGGCAAACCTTAAAATATAATTCATCATCCAGCCTTAAAACTAAACATACTGCAATATGGACAAAAACGCCTGACAGCATAACGTAAGCAGGCCGAACACGTAGACATTTTCCGATCGTAAACAGAATAATCCACACATTAGACACACATTCAACTGCCAAACATAATGTCCTTCAGACTAGCAAGACAATGAATCTCTAACAGGATTGTTTGTCTCATTTGTCTCGGCAATGCCGGACAAAAGAAAGAAGTGTAATCTAACGAGATAAAATTAAACAGAGGAAAAAGCAACAGAAAATAGCAAAAAGACTTTGGCAAGCATTGTCTAAGGTGAGAAATTGTTCTAGGGTGGGGATTTCTCTTTAAGGTAAATCTCCGCCACCAGTTGGTTGAACCTGGTTTAGTGCTATTACATCTGGAACTCGTTTTCCCAGGCCGACGAGAGAAAATATCATGCACCAGAAGACTTCTGGGAGCACAAATGTATGTATTACAATGCTTTCTAATCTCTTCTGCAGGATGGGGTCTTCAGAGTTTTTGACACACACTTTGGGTTTAAATAGAGATTACTCAGCTCATGTGCTTTTCTTCTTTCTTGGCATGGCATACTAGTCAATTCAGCTGACAACCATAATGTAGTATCTGTCAAATCAAACTCAAAAGGATAACATGCCGCTTGTATAATTAAATAAACAAATGCGCTTACAGCAATGTCAGCAGCATTGTGGAGGCCTGACGTAAACCGCTGCGTAAGGAACCATGCCTTCCTTCTCTTTGGATGAGTAATGCATCACTTTTCAGATCAGTCAAATTCGGGATTGTGCCAATGGGACCAACGCTTCTTCGCTCTTTCTTCTCAAACTTCGCACTCAACATCCGAGACACAGACAGGAAGAGAGAGAAGGGTGACAAGAGAGAATCTGGCAGACATAAAGACTGAAATATCACCTAAACCAAAGGCCAACCTAGATGATAATGTGCTGGAATGAGATCAGACAGGCAGTTACAGGAAACCTCTTTCCAACAGGCCGGAGATGCGGCGACTTCCAGGACTACGACTACCCTCGCGCGTCAGCAAAATGTCGGTCAGTGTGTTCGCAGTAGTGCAAAGCAAAAGCGAGTTGGGATGTGTGGTACTGACCTACATCTCCCACCTTCAGTTTGAGAGGAGCTGAGGGTGGGGGTTGGGGTGGGGCGATGGACACCCTTCATGGGTTCCCTGCTGACAGCCATGATGCATGAGTCCTCTCAGGAGCTGTCAGAGAGGAAAACACTCTGCTCCGGGGGGCAACACAGTTCTCCCCACAGCACTACAGTTGTGAGGCTAACACATGACAGACACTTCACTCTGACCCCCTGCAGAGACTCACTCTATGATTTAGTCCTTTCGATTCTGTTCTGGTCTTTAACCTTCATTTACCCGGGGAAAGTCAAGTTAGCATGTATGCTGTTTTTCAGCAACGCCCTGCTTCGCACTCACACGCTTACACACATTCACACTTGGGAGCAGCCTGGTACAACCCCGGTCTTCTGAAGATGGCCACTGACATTTGGAAAGAAATCCTCCCAATCTTCGCAGTAAGGCAACAGAAATCCTGTAACGTGACGTCAGTAAACTGCACACAGCACACTCATGTTTACCAACCCAGCTGGTCTGTGATGCTTAATACCAAAGGATACCAAAGGGACAAGAGAGGAAAAGATCTAAGGTCCAGCTTTCTCTCGACTGAGCACTCGCATGCTGCTGCTGAACAGTTTGTATTGGTATTTTTACTAGTGCTGGGCAACGATTAAAATTTTTAATCGCGATTAATCGCATGATTTTCTGCGATTAATCGCGATTAATCGCATTGTTATGCGCAAAATTCAATAATGAATTCAAAAGTAGTGTATTGTGCACTTTTATTTTAAAAGTACTGCTATATGAACAAAAGTGCAATAACATTTGGTTTGCACTTTAAACAAATAAGGTGCTTTTTAACAGCAGTATTCCCTTTACACAGTAGCAGTTAAAATATTTCTTGTAAATCTCAACTTAAACATTAATGTAATCAAATTTGCCACTGCCAGGGCATTAACGTTTTATCTAGTTTGTTATAGAAAAACAAGTTACTCTCAGAGTCCAGAGTCACGATCATAACATTATAACAGGCACCTTCCGAGCAACAGCAAGTTAACATTTATAAATCTGTTTTCTTTTTTTTTCTGAACAGGTACCAGCAGAAACATTTTTCTTTTATCAGGGAGCAGCATAAACAGTCTATGTTCAGTAGCAAGTGTCCCTGTTAGAGTGAGGTGAAGTGGTCGAGCACAAAAAAAAGTACACAGCTGGGATTTACTGTGCAGGGGACTTTTTAGTCTGTGAAGTCCATGTTTGTACTGGATTTCCTTTGGAGAATCTCAGTCAAAAAAAACAAACACTTTCAGTGATGCAGGTTGAGTAGTTACACAAGTAGTATATACTATTACCATTTGAAAATAAATTAAAGCAGTTAAAACATATTGACACACACACACACACAAAAGCTGCATTCAATGATCTTCCTGACAGCTGAATTGGCGTTTGTGATCCAAAATCTCTTCCTAACGTTGGACAGTGTGTGAGTCCGCCCACTATGGCCCAGATTCTGGTGTGCATGTCTAAGAATGAGCATAGAAATGTGTTGATCTTTGGAGAGAATGAGTGGATGCTTAGCTTCCTCCGGCATTGCTCCTCTACTCAATCTTCCTCCAACTCTCAGGAGTCCATTCTCCAAAACTGGATCCAGCCTGGATCCGGGACCGGCTGCGGCCAATTAAGCCTAATTGCAGCCGGGCCCTTTTAACCTGTGTGTGACTGTGAGAGCGAGAGTGTGAGAGGCTGGCGCCGTGTGTGTTTGAAGCCGACGCGGACGGAGGATCCGGTCGGCTGGAGGAGAGCGAGCCAGCCAGCGACGGGTGAGACGGAGCGGGAGCGGGCCGTCTCCTGCTGCGGCGTCCCGCGGAGGTCCGGGGGCAGCCGGGAGCCGCCTGCAAGCCGCCTGACCAGCCGGGGTTGGGGTGGGATGCCCCTGGAAGCCTGGCAGGCTGGGGCAGCCTTGGGGCTTCGCGGCTGGCCCACCGGGACCGGGGCGGACGACCGGCGGAGGAGGCGGCGCCGACCACAGCTGCCGTCAAGACCCGGGCCGTGAGATTGCGGTGTTCGCAAATAAAGCGGCCACGCTGGCCATTAAACTCTCCCCCTGTCTGCGTCTCTGTCTGTTCCGGACCCCGGTTATGTGGCACCTTGCCACATTTGGCAAGGTCCCAGGGCAATTTTTTTTCTAGCTCGCAATATTCCTTTGATCATTTTAAATAATTTACTCAGTAACGGATGGATGTACAAACGTAGCGAACTACTTTACTTCATTCAAACCATACTTAAGTAAAAGTAAAATTACTGACTTTGAAAAATACTCATACAAGTACACTAAAAAGCTACTCAATTACAGTAACGAGAGTACTTGTAATTCGTTTCTTCCACCTCTGCTCGAAGTACTCCGGTGATAAGAAAATTCAACTTTGCAGTGGTTACAAATAACTTTGGTTCTATCAACTCCGCCGTCTGGAAGAGATTTAAAATGAAAATGTCCATGTAAGAGTTCGGTACCTTTCTCCATTTTTCTGTCCCCGCCAGTTCTTTTCTGTTCCGGTTCAATTAAAAAAAACTGCGTTAATGCGCGATAAAATAATTGTCGGCGTTAATTAATTAATGCGTTAACGCGATAATAACGCGTTAACTTGCCCAGCCCTAATTTTTACATAACAGAATCTTGCCTAGCACAGCTTTAATGTTGGATAACAGTTAAACACAATGAAGCAGCCAACAAAATGTCTATTAATAAACATCTACAGGACAAAATGGATATTTATTTTACATTGGCAAGGGTTAGTTTCTGAATCCCCAGCTGGTCTATTATTTTTTTATTACATGGCTTTAGTTGAATATTCAATTCTGAGTGGCCAATTACCACATTCAGAGGTCTGTTGTTTCAGAATAACTGACCTGGCTGCTGTTTCCCATTTAATCATCACTCCACACTCTGGAAGTCAGGTACATTTTGTGGTTTCTAATCACATTAACTAGCGACACCTTGTGCCAAAAGGGTTACTGCAGACAAACACTCGGCTAACAGGTTAGAAACATAACACAATATTACTTGTAGTTTATTCAGAGCGCACAAACCTTTTGATTTCTGGTTAGACGCTGAACGGGTAATCATACATGGATAATCATACATTGAATAATACATGGATGCTAGCTACAAACGTTCTATGGTTACAGTTCTGCTACAGTGTAGCCATGGATGCTAGCTACAAATGTTTCTATGATTACAGTTCTGCTACAGTGTAGCCATGGATGCTAGCTACAAACGTTTCTATGGTTACAGTTCAGCTACAGTGTAGCCATGGATGCTAGCTACAAATGTTTCTATGGTTACAGTTCTGCTACAATGTAGCCATGGATGCTAGCTACAAACGTTTCTATGGTTACAGTTCAGCTACAGTGTAGCCATGGATGCTAGCTACAAATGTTTCTATGGTTACAGTTCTGCGGAACTATTTTTTTGGCAGAAGCTTGTAATTTACTTTAGGTCCTAATAAGTAAGTAGCCATGTAATAAGCAGGATAATGTACAGGGAGCTTGTCATCATAGCAAAATAAGACCCCAACATGAAGCGGCACATTATCCCTTACTTATCTTATTTTGAATTAAAATATTTGTGTAATAAATAATAAAACTAAATAAATAATAGAACAAGTTACAACTTTCTTTCGTCATAATTTCACTATTTCATCATAGACAGTTTCTATCTGGGTGTTGCCACACGGTGAAGAGGGCTGTGAGAGCTCTGCTTCACCCCATGAGGGATTAGGTAGTCCCTCAGAGGCTGAACCGCTATCCATCTTACTCATCTTCAGCTACTGCTCATTATCTAGTTATCAATGATAGTCCCAGAGAGGCATCTCCTCGCATGACAAATCATCAGCAGGATTGGCTTTAGCCAGGTGTCTTGCAGATAGACGGTTTGACAGGAGTGTTGTGGAAAATTTTACTGAGACACCTCTGACAACGTAGGTGATAAACCTCTTAAAGCCACAGGAAACTCAAATCTGTGATTTCTCTAGAGTTGTTGTCTTGCTACCTTTAGGAATTTAATAAAGATTGTGAAAGTTTGTGAAAGAAAGTAGTATTCCTATATGGAGGAACGTCATTTAATTGGATTTTTCCAATTAAACTGGTAAATCTGTATTCCTGAATCAACTGGAAAACTTGATCTCATCTGCAACGCTGGTCAGAACGCTGCAGCCAGGCTTTTAAGTAGGACTGATGCTAGTCCCAATTGAGCCACCTGGCTTCCAGTTCATTTTAAGGTTGATTTAAATATTTTATTGATCACGTTTAAAACAATAAATGGGCAGCTTATATTTTACAGCTGTTATTCCCTTACATGCAGGGTAGTCTAAGATCTGCAGACAAAACTCTTAACTGTTCCAAAATCCAGATTAAAGACTCAAGGTGATCAAACCTTTGCAGTCAGGGCGCCTACACGTTCCCCTACATGCATCTAACTCTGTATCTTCTTTTAAGAGCCAACTGAAAACTTTTATTGACTTGCATTCAATCTTAATATCACAGGAAATACTTTACTGACGCTTCCTCATCATCCCTTTGTCATATCAGCCATCATAACACTGTTAACAGCTACTGGTGGTGTACCTTACATTCCTAGGTCCATTATTTGGTGGTGTATTTTTCTTGTGTCTTGTGGTCAACTGGACAAACTATTGCCATTTTGTATAATGACAATAATACACTCTAAGGCCGAATCCCATTTCTCATTTTCACCCCTATGACTCGTTTTCGAGTGGCCCTCGCTCTTCGGCTTAGCCCTTGGAACAGAGTTCAAGGGGTAGTGGTTGAAATCTCCTTCAACCCTTCAAGACCCTGATACGTCATTGATGACGTTTATGTAAACAGACGCGACGAGTTTGTTATCGGACATTACACACATCACAGTGACATTTGCCATTCATCTGATGGAGATAGAAAAGCATTCGCAGGTCATTCTGGGAGACTTCTCCTAACCCTCAGTTTGTAGTGTGCCCCGTTTGGAGGGCCATGTAGCCCTAACACTTTGCCCTACCCTCGATCCCAACAAGAATCGGGACACCCTACCCCTACATGTGAACGCGCAAAATGGAGGGGAAGGGCTAAGGGGTAGGGCCAAGGGGTGAATTGGGATTCGGCCTAAATTGTGCTATATGTGCTATTGGCACCGCCGTGCTAATCTGCGACCACAGCGGTGCAGTACAGCATTCCCTATTCTAGTTTGTTTCAGAAACATCAAATCTCTACTAAAAGTTATTTTTTCACTAGCAAGAATATCCATGAGGGATTGTTTACATTTGACATAATTTGCCCAAATAAGGGATTCTGGATAAAACAGAAAATCCACACCCTCCCCAGCCGCATTTACAGCTGAGGATACTCCAGGTACCTCTCCAAAAAGTGTTTATATCGTGTAAACGGCCTTTCTGGTCTTTCAAACCTTGGTGAATGGGTAAAAACATACTCAGCGATGTCACTGAGTATCACCAGGAAAATAAAGGCTGTTCACATCCACTTTCCCAGGGCTTTAAATCCATGTCATCATCCCATTTCAGCTGTTTTGTGGTAACAGGCTATTGTTCAGTTGTCATGAGATAGTATGGTGTGTGATCACGAACCCAACATGTTGTCAACACTGTTTTGTTGTTATTTGAGTCGGATGCCACTCTGGCTGAGATATGTTGTCAGTGAAATTGTTCATGAAACTTGATGGTACTACTACTGGCCAAGACAGACAGACACAACCACAACGACATGTTGCAAGCAAATGCCTGTTGTATTTTATCACAGCGTTTCGCTATAATGGGCAGCATGGTGACACAGGGAGTTGTGAGCCTACCCTTCAACCAGAGGACCTGGATTCAAACCCCCACTCGTCAGCATCCACCCTGCAGAAGTGTCCCCAACCTAGACACAGGATCCCCACCAGCTCTAGTGGTAATGTTCTAATTACTAATGACTATTTTTCATTCACCGTTGAACCCGGTTGACACACATTCACATAGAGCTGAGGTGTTCTAGGCAGTACGGGGGCACTGTAGGTACTGCACATCAAACCAGCAAACTTTCAATTACAAGGCAGCCTTAAAGTACCAATCTGACACTCTGCCCAGTGGAAAGGTGAGGAAAGAACCAATCAATCATTCAGCAATCCAGGGATGATTAGGAGGCGATGTCAGGATGTCAGGCCTCCCGACAGCAGGTCTGCCAAAAGAGGAGCAAAGGTCTCTCCGGTGCTGCCCGAGAGCACAAATCACGATAAAAAGTACAAATCACATCGGTGTAGCCTACGATTAAATATCATTGATTAAATATCAGTGGATTAGCTTAACTATCAACGCTTTGAGATTCAGAGATCTTTTAACAAGGTGGCAGAAGCCATGAATGGGATATCTAGTGACAGTCCACAGTCTGACAGTCTGACAGTTTTCACAAGGAAATGACAAAACATACAACAAAGACCTTTTCAATGGTGACAGAGGCAACACCCCTAGCCTAATACTGTAAATAAGTAGATGTTTAGTCACCTGGGTTATTATATGTTGGTCTATTATAAAGTTACGTTCAGAGTATCAACGCAGCCATGCTAGTTTTAAAAGCTGCTCCTCTTAATAATAGCGAGCCTATGGCGTTCATAAATCTCATCCACTGCCAATTTCCACATTTCCCTCCCTCTTATGCAATAAGGCAAAAACATAATGAACATGTCGACTTATCAAATTACTGAACACAAGAACCACTGAAGACATTTTTGCTTATGTCTAATAAGTAGGATATCATGGAGAGGGACAGGAGAGACGGGAGAGCAACTGGGCGTTACATGCAACGAAGCCAGTATCCAAAATGCTGCTTAGTGTTGCTTAGGTACATGGTATGCACCTTGGGCAGCCAGGATGTCAAAGATTAAGTTGTTGAATTTTCCATCACAAATGTAACCCACTCTTCCTGTTTATGTTCAGTGCCCTCAAGCTTTGACTGCAGCTGGAACACCGAGCGCCACATGGCAGAGAGTTTACAGTTTGTTTTGGAAAAAGGTCTGAGTGAAGGTGAGGCGATGGAAGGATGCCATGCTAGTTTCTCAGTAATAACAATTACAAAACTGGATTATTAGCTTCAAGGCCTCAAATGATGATTTGAACCTGAAACCTTTTTGAATGCTCTGGTATTGTGATTAGTGCCTAAACACCAACTGATGTTGTCCAAGGGAGATGGACTCTGGTAAATGTACTCCAGGTGAATGAAAATTGGAATAGTGTGAACCCGGTCTAATGCAGTTCTAAAAAAAATCACAGAGCCAAACATGTGACAAACTAAATGTCACGTATGCCATGTAAATGACTGAAATGTGGCGAGGGCCGAACAGCACTGCGTTTTTGTAGTGAATGCGATCATCGCCTCCGACACTTCCTGACCTGTGATTGCTCCATGCATGCTTTCCACTTTTTCCACTATTTCCACTGTGACAGCAAGCTTGGTGTGACATGTCTAATGGGTACAGTGTTAAAATATTCTTTGATAGACTGAGATGTGCAACTGCCAACTGTTATGGTCAGCCGTGTAAAACAAAGCCTCACCAGTCATTCTGTCGTCATTAGTCATAAGCATACGCTACACTGAAAATGTGCTACTGAGACTGGTGCACATGTTATACACACACTCATGAACCAGCGTGACTTCACCCTTTCTAAAACCTCCAATATACAACTATGGTGTCTTATTGTGTAAATTGTGCAGTAGTGGAAACAAGCACTGTTACCTTTGTTCAGTTTAGACAAGCAAAAGCCAAGCAAAAAGTAGCCCACCAAAAGTATTTAGTTGATTTGAGAATAAAAATCATGTTTTATTCTCAAATCTATTCTCAATCATTGATTTTATGCATGTTGCAAAACTGTATCCTAAAATATTGACTGATTTGGCAGGAAAATTGCATAATGGGTAATCATCTGGCCTAGTTTCTAATCCTAAGAATTTAGTACCGGTTATGGCAGGTTAAGTCCACGATTACTGTATTTTACTGTAAATTACAAGTCTCAAGATACCTAATACTCTTACGTCAAAGTATGGGTTAGTGGTTAGTAAAAGTAAAAGTAAAGACTTTCAAAAGTACTGAGAAATGTACAAAAACTACAGTATCTAGAGCAATTGTGATATGTACTAGCCAGCTGGTTTCAGGGTAGAAAAATTACAACTGTAGAAACTTTCAAAATAAAATGTCAAAAATTAAATGTGAAACCTCCATTAAACATCTATACAGTTACTGGAGGTTGGCTATATAGATCTGTCCATCTGTCTGTTTGGGGGGTTTTTTTGTAGGGGGGGGGGGGGGGTTATGTTGATTAAGTAGCCTAACTGAACTGTATCACTATATTTAACTCACATTTGACAACTGTTTTAATTCTGTCATGCTGAGTTTTGAATCTTTACAGCAGCCCGACGTACACTGCAATACTTAGATTCCCTTCCTTATTAATAACTGTATTTATAAAGCACCTTCTGCAGAAGAGTGATTGGATAGATAGATAGATAGATAGATAGATAGATAGATAGATAGATAGATAGATAGATAGAGGTGGTAATTAAGAAGTTGTCTGCAGAAGTTTTCATGCCCCTGTTGTACCTGTCTGTCATACTCAATCGTTTTATGCCTGAAAAATCAAACTATGTACAAGAACAGATTCCCATAAGTACTTGAAAAATGTAGGCTACTCAAGTACAGTATCTAGAAGAGTTGCTGTGCGTTACAGGTGCATTGCTTTCCACCTCGAGCACCGTGGTAGCTGTGTTGTCTTGGTGATTGCTAATAATCCCCACACAACCCTACTTCTATTCAATAACCATTCATAATCCGGCAGACACATTTGATATAAATTATTCCCTTCTCATTGAGGGTAGTACAGCATCCGTCATTTAATCTTTCAATTAGACCACTTTCAGCCAGGGTACCTAATTTGCCCGTCATGAAATCGTACAAATAGGTCAAATCTGTAATGATGTGTTTACATTAATGTTGAATTTGTTTTTTTTTATCCTGATTTTTTTTTTCACGTTTAAATACTTTCCTTCTAAACAGCAGCGACTCGGAGCTTCGTGCAGCAGGACGCCACCTGTATGGGTGATTTCACAGCCATTAACAACAGGCTTAATCAATGCTGAGTAGCCCGATACTCTCATCAGCTGCATCCTACCTTTCACGAGACGTTTGGGCTCGTTGTGACTCGTTGGTTCCGGCCACAAAAATACTTTCGCTCTCTCTCCGGTGTGTCACATCTGTTGTGGTCCGTAAAAGTGTTCCCAGCCTTTACATTCCCAAACCCGACGGCGTTAGGAGCGTCGTCTACACCAACTTACAGGAATGACCTGGAAAATGAAGGATGAGACCCGGAGCAGCACGTCGCCACCGCTGTACTCCTCTTGTATCTCGCGTCCCCTCTTTGTCTCATTGGCGGATAAATGATTTTCGAATTTTCGAAATCGTTCAGCTTCGTCCCCGTGAAACGCCGGTCGCGAGAAAACACGAGCACAACAAAAACAATATTTAGTCATTTAGTTTACAGCCACACATCTTCTGTTTTCCCGACATTGGAGAGGCGAGCGATGGATGAGGCATGATTGCTGCGCGCCCACGACAGCACAAGCTCGTTCACGAATTGGACGCTCCATGCCTGGTTCTCCGTGGCCGTGGGAGTAAACCGCAATAAGAAATAATTCATGGAAACGAGGTCGCCGTTTTGATGGGAGCAAAAAAAAGCACGTTTTGAACATCTGAACGGTAACAGGGTGTCGCCAGTTGGACAGTGCAGCCCCAGGACCTGTGCAAAGGTTTATTTAGAAAAAAGTTGATGAAAACGGCAGGCCTGCTGCTTTAATTATGTGCCAAGTGAAGATTGAAACCAGAGCGGACCAGTTCATGAAATAAATATACACGATTTAATAGCCTTTCTTTCATTTGCATTGAATCTAAATGCTAATCTGACTGGAGCATACCAGAACACCAAACATCCTTAATTAAGACGGACTACTGCACTGAACCATCACAGTTACCAATCGCATTTCTTTCTGCAGCCACGTTTCCACGCTTCTTTAAATGGCCCCCTTTTCATTGACATTATTCGACTTGTTATGTAACTCTTCTTCCCTGGGTGAAGAAGAGCGGCTTTCCACCCTTGGGGCTTAGATTGTACCCAGTGAGAAAACTAATAAGCCCATACACGAAGAGAGACAGAGGGGAGGCACGTGATGCCTTGGATGCAATAGTTAGCCACCATTAAAGGATCAAGCTATGTCACCTGTAATCCTTTATTCTCATTTTCTCATGGCCTTTTTTAAAATTTCATTAATCTATTGAGCACACACTTTTTCAGCACCACCCTGCGACTCATTCATACAGTTGCACACATCCACACCCAGGCTACTGAGCAGCTCCAGATAGGTTGAAGCGCCTTGATGAAGAGCTCCTTCCCAGCAGATATTGAGGAAGGGAATTCAGACACCTTCACCTTCCCCACCCAGAACTTCCAAGCCAATAGGGGGATTAAAACCCTCCACCTTCCAGTCACAAGCCCGCTATTTTTGGCTATAAATTAGCTTAAAGATGCAGTAGGCAATATTTGTATTTAAAAATAAACCCATCTTTTCTATCCCAAATTGGTGCTGCAACAGAGAAGAGCGTCCCTTCCCCACTAACTGAGAGCATAGATTTGCTCTATATGGCCAAATTAATTTCAGGTTTCAATGCAAGGGAGAAAAGTTTTTTTTCTGACCGTCTCCATCTCGTCCTTCAAACTTTGTGTGAGCAAAATGGAGGAAGAGGGCGTGAAGGAAAACGAGTAGAAGCAGCCTCACGAATGAATTGTTCTCTTTGAACGGCTCTTTAAAGTGAGCAATGCAATTGGATTCGCAAACTCGACAAAATTGTGATTTCGATCAGCAGCAGCATCAGACCAGAGTGCATGTATAACTCTCCCGGAGCGGGTACTTAACTTGCACTAATTCTGAAACTTCCTGAAACTTCAGGAAATACTCAAGTAGCTACTCCAACCATCAGGGTACTGTGAATCACGACTGTCTGAACAAAGCGGTCAGAGTGGATGAGGGCAGAAGTTGCTGTGAGCATCATGTAATTCAGGCCTCCCATAGCTATCGAATGGCTTGCACTGAACAAATCAAACACATTTCTGATAACTGAACCACAAGAGTTTGTATGGCTTATTATTGAGTAGGCACGTGACCAAAATGAGCAGGGTGTGAGGGTCTTTGTGTGGCTATGAAACAGTTAACAACATAGTTATTTTTGTGTAGGTGAATCAAATGACCCACATAACCATTCATTAGTACCGGACAGGCCGAATGATTCGAGTTAGTTAAAAGAATCAGACTGCCCATCTCTGGCCTTTCCTGTGTGATGCTAGGTGACCTGGAAGTAAAAAGTAACAGAAGGCATTCCCGCCCACTGGCTCCGCCAGCACTGGGCCGCCCCCCCCAGCCTCCCTCCCCCCCTCACCGTCAGCTCCACAGTCACACATCATAACACACACACACACACACACACACACACACTCTTAAATACTTAACACCATTTTGAAGTTCCTGCTGATGTATTCACTTATTTAGTAGGTCTACTTTCCCGCGTCCTCTGAGGATCGCCACCTTGCTCGCGTGCCCTACAGTCAGCGGTAGCCTAATTTAGCTCTAGAGTCCCTCAGTGGCAGAAAAAAAGAGGGAGGTTCCAGGCCAGACAAAGCATGGACCATCACCTACTCCTCCGCAAGGAAAGCCCTGCTGGCCCCGAGCCCAGATAACAGAGGAGGACCAAACGTAGGACTCGCATCCCTGCTCTGTGAAAGTGTTCCAGCTGAGAGGCGTTCAAGGATGCAGAAAGTAAACCGTTTTCACCAGCATATTGAGTTGTTTAACTGTTTTTTGTGTAACGTCACATTCTCTCTGAGTCTCTGAGCCTCGTGCCGAGAAACTCAACACAAGTGTCACCTCGCGCAAATATTGATGGGCTTATTTTTAGAAGTGACCTTGAAGTGTAACACGCACGCAGTTCAGGTTTCTGTGTCCTGTGTGTGTGTGTGGAAATAAAGCCCCCCGCTGTCAGAAGATGACTGACGACGGAGGTTTTCTTGAGCTCCGCACACACACACAACGGGCAGAAAATACAAAACAGGTCACACGGTAATGAAAGCGGAGAGTTTTTCTCTCACTGCCTCGCTTTATCGTTTATCCCTCCTTCAGAGTCCCTAATGGCTTTCCCGCTGCCCCAGAGGATCATTCATCTTCTAAGTAGCCTTGTCAGTCTCTCTGCGTTGGGAGACTGTGGGCATGCGGGCCGCTAGTCCCCTAATTCAGATGCAACAACACGAGTGGAAGTATGAGATCAGATTTTGGCATTCAATCGTTATTAATCTCCGGTGAGAAAATGGCAGTTGACTTTGAGGTGTCACTGTTTTATTTTCAGTTTGGGTATCACATTTGTTCCCTTGGAGCGGTTGCTCATATTTGCTCATTCCATTTAATATAGACAGTAAATACTGCATTGAATGTATTTCATAAATGCTGTATTCGGTGCAAGCACCGGGCGGGGGTTATTTATCTGGGAAAGAGTCGAATGATGCAATTTAAAGCAGATTTGAACATTTCTGTCACTACCTGTAAGAGAAATATCTATTTTTGATAATGTAATTTCCTCCATTCCAAGTCTATTCTTTGCCATTAGTAACCATGGTTACCATATTGTGTCTCAGTATAAAAGTCAGCCACTAGCTAGCAGCTGAAATAGGCCAAAGACATTAAGCAACATTGTGGTGAGCGATGAAAAACGCCGCTCCTTTGTGAACGTATCTACAGCGCTGATGTAGCCTACAGTAAGGGGGGAGGGGGGGTGCTTTCAATAGGCTCGTATTTCACACGACTCTTGTCTTTCCATCTGAGACAGATCCCATCTCCCCCATAGTGTGTGTTCTTCCTCCTCTCTCCTTCCTGCGCTCTCCTTCTGCCACAAGACGCCTGGACTTCACTGGGGATAAAAATAGATATATCTCCCCCACTGGTGCCGCTTGAGACCAACTTTATTTTCATGAGGGAAATGAAAAGCACACATATTGTGCTTGCCGGAAGGGCTGAGGGAAAAACAATAACCTTGAAGAGCCAATGACAAATCTGTTTCTGTCTGTGTGAGGAATACAGCGGCGGGAGGTACGGTTTCAAACCAAAAGTCGTTTGCTGGGGTTTGGTCCTGAGTGGCTTTCTGTTCTCCGTAATACCCACTCATCGCCCTTTACTATAGCAATCCTTTAATTTCACATGGTTTTGATTTCAATTAGTCCATACCATCTGCAGAATGTAGCCTACCTACCCCTGGCAAACCAGATATTCAAGTCAAGGAGTGCTCTAGCTACAGAGACATATAGATACACACATTTAAAATAAAAAAAACCCTGCTGACCTTATGCTAGGTTAGTAACGGCCTGTTGGCAGTATGGATATTGATTCCTTACTGACCCATTACCCACATTAGTCTTGCATGGACACGCCCTTCTACATGCAAACACAGATCTACACATATGCAAGCAAACGCTGCAGACGAAGGGAGAGAGACGAAGAGACCGGACATGATAGAAGGCAGGAGGACGGTAAAGGCAGAGCGAGCGCTGGAGTCCGAGTGTGACAGACAGGCAGCGGAGGGGAGAGAGGATTGGGGGGTGGAAGGGCGGGCGCTGGTGAGATGCGAGTTGAGTCAAACGCCCCCCCACCCCCCCCGAGCTCCCCTCATTTCTCTGTGAAAGACACAGTGCTGAAAAGACGGATAGCGCGTGCCCTCTCTGCCAAGGCATGCCCAAGACAATGACATCATCAAACAAGCAAGGACAGGAGTCGAGAAGCCCCAGACGCTCAGTGTGCATCTTTTATTCAGCATTATTCACTCACTTATTCATCATTTCCCTTGCACTCAGACCATCATTTTGCACCGACAGTGATCATAAATAGTTTTCATACTTAAATAAAAATCTCAGGATAAAATAGCATATGTACTCTTTCTCTTAGATACATAAGACAGTTGTATGTGGACACTTTGGTGTGTAGCAGAGTAAAATAGAATACAAATAACGACAGACTTTAATAGAAAGCTACAATGGAGGTAAAGGAAAAGAGTTTTTTCCCCCCTTCATATGTGCTATGTGAGATAGCTGTACTGTGGTTGCGGGCGTCCAACTATGGCGAGCCGCTGGTGGTGTCATTGTTGGCTCTCCCTGGCTGCCAGTCTCTTTGCCTTATTTTGGAGGTAGCGTGCTTTGCCCTCCTCGAAACGCTTCTGCTCTTCCTCTCCTTCCAGCTGAGGGAGAGAAAAAAATAGACAGGGAGATTTAGATTCAGACACACGTATCATGATTTCTGTCAAACATACGCATTGTACGCCGACTTGATGTTTCCAGTGTTGGTATTAGGTCTTTGGGAAAACAGCGACCATGGGAATGGAGCTTCATTCAATACATAGCCGTGGATTTGGGGGGGAAAACAGGGAGATGTGTATTTTTATTGTGTTTGTTTTGTTCCAATCTTGTTGAAAACAGAGTTGCATTAAGCCACTATTATGCCCATAGTAGGTCAGTGTGATTTGCTTGCCCAGGATTTGATCCGGAGTGGGTCCGCCTCCAAAGTTGAAATGAAACCAACGCCCCGTGCATGCACATAGATGGACAGACACACACACACACCTTGCTCTACTCATCCCTTTTCACACTGTCTACATTCTGTGTGCCTGCGGAGGACGTGGGTATCTTCTTCTTCTTCTCCTCCCGTGCTTAGCTGGGTTTGGTTGCATCTTCGTGGGTGAATGTGCCTGGTTGCCTGCACAGTTTTACCAGACTGCCTGGCAACCTTGTGACTAGAACAACAATACCGTTGCGGTGTCAATGTCAACACTTACTTTTATGGTGCTGCCTGCTTTCCCACTCCCTCATCTGCACATTGTTCCCGCAAAACAAGTGAGCAGGAGTGTGTGTGTATATATATATATGTATGTGTGTGTGTGTGTGTGTGTGTGTGTGTGAGACCCCTTGGGAGTCACCCACTGCTGTACATGAAAATAAACTGGGTTTAATAAGTTTTCTTGCTTAATTTTACTATAGAAATCAATACGTACAGTATGATACGGTTTTAGGACTTGATACTGACATTTTAAGATGGAGTTTTTTTTGCAGTGCACACACCAGGTGGTTGGCAGATTTGTGAGCACCTGCCACTCAGCACCACTCTGGGCACAAAGCTGACAGATGGCGCCTTAACTTAACAGATAAAGAGCAGGGTGGTAACAGATATGACAAAACATCATGCCAGGGACAAGCCCAGGGGTCACAACTCAAATGTGGGACTATTCAAATGCTAATGCCGAACAACAAACAGCATACAAGTATTAAACGCTCATGCTGCTCACACTTTCTTTGGACCTGATTGAATTTTGGAGAAAACTGAGCAAACAGAAACCTTTTTTTAAAAACAGTGAAAAAGTAGGCAGTTGGGAACTGTGTGACCTTGTTCAACAACAAGGCTAAAAGAAGTCTGCAGTCTACAAACAGGTTTTGTTCAGTCCCACTGCAGATTCATAGCCGTGACATTACAGACCTATAAGCAGTTTTTCTGGATGTCGTCTCAGCTCTCTGGTTCCCTGGATGATCAGCTGCCTTTAACTCATTTAAGGGATAACGGACAGTGAGCCGGTCATTACTGCAGAATCAGGCCCCAACAGGGTGATTCAAGACTCTTCACGTCCGTCCCACTTATTACACAGCTACTTATAAAAGACACTAATCACTTGACGAAGTATTAATTTAATATGTGCAAGTAATTTACAAGTTTCCACTAAAACAAAATGACTTCAACAGGACTGCAACCACAGAACCGTCTGTAGCAGCATCCATGGCTACACTGTAGCAAAACTGTAACCATAGCAACATAAGCAAATCTGATATGGCTACTTTTCTTTTGATGAGCAGAATAAATTAAATCAAATTGTTAATTGGCAGTTCATTTGATTAGAAAACAACAAAATCGACCAGATTTCTCAACTGTCGAGTGAATTGACTAGATGTCCAACAGCGGTCGGCTTTCCAGAAATAGCCTGACCTCAGAATGCATTCATTGGCCAATAAGAATGGAGTATTCCACAAAGCCGTGTAGGTAAAACATTGGCTTACCCGCATTACCCACATGCTTATACAACAATGTGCTTTATCGTGAAATGCCAGCGTCTTGTCTTAAGATCATAAAAAGATTTAGCTGTACGTGTCGCCTTGCATCACTGTGTCGCTGCAGTCTACGCAAACTAGTCACGAAAGAGCTCTCACATTGGGTGACATGGGCCGTGGGAAACAAATCAAGTAAGATGATACACTAAAGTATGGACTAAACAACTTAAAAATATGTATCTAAAACATGAAAGTAGATGTACCTAATACCAATGCAAAGCTTAAATGTCCCAGTGCAAGTAAAGTACACATTCTTCCCTCAGCTGAATCGTCTTACCACATCATGTAACCTTGAAGGACCTCCTTCCAGGGGATCCTTGCTTTAGGCTCTGGGGGCCTGTTTGTGTGTGTGTGTGTGTGTGTGTGTGTGTGTGTGTGTGTGTGTGTGTGTGTGTGTGTGTGTGGAAGTCAATGAAGAGCTCCTGTCTTCAACTAAATGAAGCTTAAGGGAGAGAAGCCAGAGAAGCCCAAGTGTACTGGGTGTAGTAGACAAAATAAATGTAGACAAAATAATCAAGATAGTTTTCAAACCAAGACACAAGGAGGGTTGTGCATAGATAGGATCACACTGATGCATGTACAGACACACACATGCACACACTAAATGCCAAGTTCACGTGGTAGTAAAATGCAGCCGTGTGGACGTGTGCTCTCTACGGCATGTTCATGGTTCAATAAGTTTGTCTTTATTAACAATGTCTTTGGGCTGTTTGCACCTTTTATTCTCGCTCTGTCTCACTTTTGCTCAGTTTAATGATCATGCCAATTAAAACAAACTGTAAACCTGCGTATTGCTAATGAAGAATGATGCTTCATTACGACATGATAATGGCTCCTTTATTGTTTCGTCACGGCAGGGGAACAAGACGATTATGGCCCGGGAAAATGGGAGGACTGTGCATTTAGGTGTGTGCATGTGGATACAAGTACAGACTAGGACACAATGGGAATGCCAACCGATCATAATGAAATCCACTTGGGATGTATTCCCTGTCATGGTTTAGTTTGTAATCATTATTGATGATTGCGAACCTACAGCTTGTTTGCGTTGGTCCAAACCATAGTGGAAAAGTTTACTGTGCTGCATTTTTAGATTTGGTTTGTTTCAGTTCACACTGCCCAGTTACAAACAAAGAAGGTCTTCTAAACATGGACTCACAAGTTTGTTTATTGGACAGAGTTTTGGTGACCGTTCATCCCAGATTAGAGATTTTGGAGTCAAAACAAACCTGTAACTTGAGTGTAGCATGATGCCCTTCTCTGGTGTTCATACCAGTTAAGAACACATGAAGAAATATCTGAATATGAGTATGATCAGTCCAGACTGCACTTTTCCCTCAGTTCATTTTGTCATGCCAGGCTTTCAAAGCATGAGGAACTGCTGGCTATCAGATGTCAACGGCCATCTACTAATACCCAGAACACCTTCTATTTCAGGGTTGGTTCCTGTAATCGTTTTGGATTACGTTCTCACACTAGCTTGGAAGGACATAAATCCACATTTTCAGTCGCCTCGGTCGGTTATTTGGTGCTGTCCTGAGTTTGAATGGTGTCGTTCTCACCTGGCCAATCGAACTAAAAGGAATAAATGCTCCAGAGTTGGAATAAACTGCTTGGAATCGCTTTGTGTGAATGTGCCTTAAGTGCTGTCTTAAGTGCTGTCTTAAGTGCTGTCTTTAGTGCCGTCTTCCAGGATAACAATGGAAAACAGTACTCTCCAGTCTGCAAGGCATAAACGCACTCCAAGTGGTTTGAACTGCACGATCGTGTGGTTAAGCCTATCTCAAAGCCTTCTCAACAACTGTTAGAGCATCATCAAATATTATTATACTTTTATATATTGCACTTTTATTAATATTACTACAATTTTGACTTTTGACTTCAAATCTTGTCTCGTCTTGACCTCTCAGAATCGCTGTTTCAGTATTAAGCAATGACATTGTTCTCTCAGACCACAACCTTGCCAGAAAATGCAATTATGGAGCCACCGTGACTGTTAAGCCTTCATGCTGAGGTTTCCATTTTTTTGTCCATGGGTAAGTATATGTGCATGTACCATGTGTGCGTTTGTGCTAGGGCACACGTGTGCATGCATATGTTTGTGCATGGATGTGGAATGGATTTACATAACTCAATGAGACAATTCAATGGCTCAAAATGTCCTTTTGGTGTCCCTACGCAATTGGGTGTTCCCATAGGAGCCCTAGTCTTATAACTATGATTATGCTGAATCATCAACTACTACTGATGTCTCTCTGACATTTTAAAAATGTTATCCAATGGCAGTCATTAGTATGAGCTCACATTAGCTCATTGCTTTAGCTCATGTATAGGATATATTTTCAATGTTGCACATATGTGTGTTTAATAATTGTAGTAATTTGTAATCCTTTGAAATAAAGTGAACCATGTGTAGAACGCATCAGACGGTAGCCTACACTGGAAGGCACTGTCACCATATAATGATACTAAGGAGAGGTTTTATTTTCTGGCAGCCGGTAAAGGGAACCTGCACTGTGGAAAGTATTACATTTCTATGCAATCACAGTGATTATATATATATTCAAAGGTTCGTACATGACATGACCTCAAATACTGAAAGATTATTAGAAATTGAAGGTCAGCTGCAATTATTGTGCGAGAAACATAAAAGATTAAATAATTAAAAGGAGTTTTCCACTGGGACCCAGGCCCTTGGCTTAGTGAGGTCAAATGGCCAGGAGAACCAGCTGGTTACACCGGTGCTATTTGTCCATAGGTGGACAGTTGAATTGGAGGGTGGCGAACAGAATGGTGCAAAGTTGGAACAGCGACACGGCTTGTAAAGAAGAACTAGCTCAGAGGATGCCAGCGAAATGCCAGAGGGGTTCCTTTGTGTTGGCACGAGCTGTTATTAGAGTGGGCACAGGGCAGCAGAGCCACTGCCAAATGCCAGTGTCTCAACAGTAGCACTAAGCTGTAAGCAACCGGCTCAAGAAAAATAATAGCCATCTGGACTGGCATGAATTTGGATGCCATCCCGACTGAGCATGCATATGTGTGTGTGTGTGTGTGTGTGTGTGTGTGTGTGTGTGTGTGTGTGCGTGCATGTGTGAAACAGAGAGAGAGACAATGGGTGACATTTTAGACTGCTAAAAGGTGTTTCCGTTGTCAAGATAAGCCGAATCCTTTCTGATACTCTGTGTTGGCTTTTGTTGGAACCTGAATGAAACCTGAATGAAGCTCTCTCATCTCTCACTTCGACTCAAAGGTGATGAATATTTTATGCCGTCGGTTCTTAGCGTTGTGAAAACAGGCCAGATATTTTTTTCTGTGTGTTCTTCGGTGTATACCCTGTAAACCAACCGTCTATATCGTCTGTACGGCCATAGTGGTATTACAGTCCTGCACGCAGCACAATCCAAGTCGGTATGTTCCTCTGAAATTAACAGAGAGAAATATCTGCACCCGTTAACCCGTTGCTGATTGTCTTGAATGGGAGGCATCTAAAAATAAATGTGCATCACTTCATGTGGACTACAGCAGGTCGCCATGACAACCAGGCTTGTTTTCATGTCAAAGGAGGCCAGCTGAGTCTCTGCCAGCTAGGATGGATAGAAAAGGGGGGGGGGGGGCTGGATAGAGGGATGGAGATATAGAGAGAGGGAAATGGAGGGATGACAGAGAGGGAGGAGCAATGAGGTGGACAGAGAGAGAGAGAGAGAGAGAGAGAGAGAGAGAGAGAGAGAGAGAGAGACAGAGATGGAATAGAGGGAAAACAGGAAGGAGGGAAGGACGAGGGAAAGGGATAAAGAGAAAGAGGGTTGGGCGATGTATTGATGGAGAGAGAGAGAGAGGGAGGGGGGGATGGGGAGCTGGAGAGAAAGTGAGGGTGGGGGGAAGGGTGGGAGGAATAGAGAAAAAGAAAGAGAAAAGGGTGAGAGGGAGCGAGGACAGAGGGAGAACGAGGCTTCAGGTCTGAATAACGTGTTGAGTGCAGATACCTTGATGCCATTCCGCTGCAATGAATGCACTCATGCACACACACACACACACACACACGCTTTAGCCTTCATTCATCCGGGGAAGGTTTGCTGAGCGTGCACACTCTTCTTCAGCAACACCCACCTCCTCATTCATGCCGTTCACACCCGTTCACACCCGGGTGTCTGCCCGGTACGACCGCAGCCTTCCAGCCGCCGGCCACCGGCTGGGGACTCAAAGCGGTGACCTTCCAGTAACGAGCCCACTTCCCTCACCTTGAGGCGACCACAGCCCCGTTAATATACACCAGAGTCTCTATAGTGTGCTCATGCATTATTCCGGCGCTTTGCAAGGGTACTGCTGTTGAGAGGCAAGGCATCCCCTGCTTTTCCTCTCCTCTCCTCATGTGTCCCCCCCCCCTCCATATTTCAGCATTACCTACAGTGCACTACCACCACCATTCACACACAAATACACACACACACAGTGTCCCTAACCGCTGCAGAGTTAAAACGGGAAAGTCTAAAAATAGTAAACGCAATGTTTCACTTGAGAGAGAGAGAGAGAGAGAGAGAGAGAGAGAGAGAGAGAGAGAGAGAGAATGAAGGGGGAAGTACCTGAAGTCAAAGACAGCAGGCACTGTCTTTTCAATCAGGCTATTTATGGCACACAACAGGAGCATATTGGCCACAACGACAAGAAAAATGATACTGGGGAAGATTTGACATCCGTTCATGCAATTTTCCTATTTCCTATGTTTCCTATGTTTCAGTGCCCTGAGAAAGATAAGCAACCACAGATCTAATAAGGTTTAACAATAGTAGAAGAAGCCCTGCCACCAAAGGTTTGGCTTGCGGTTCACGGCTGGTCCAGGTTGCTTTGCATCGGCTGACGTGAGCCTGCAGAGGGGCTGTGCTGGTGGACTCGCTCAGAGAGGGGGGGCAGGTTTGCGGAGGGCCTCGTAGACGACGAGTAATAGTTTGAAGCGAATGTGGAACGAGCCAGCGGAACATCTGGGAGAGACGAGGTTGAAGGAGGGAGGGGGAGGGTAAGCATGTGGGCGGTGGGAAGGGGGAAGAGGGAAGAGGGAAGCTTTTTGGAGCATTTCGGAGGAGGTGCCGCAGTTTCAGTCGTCCGGCCTGGAGGTGTCTCGGTAGAAAGAAAAAAAAGCTGTTTCAACTGTTACTGACGTGAGCTTCGCGAACAGGAAATTAGTGTTGTGGATTTGCGAAGCTTCGATATGAGAGAAACTGACTATTCATCTTTATACATGGTGAAATGGTTGGAAGGGACAGAGAGAGATCGTGATCGTCTTGCTATCGTCTGACCTGTGAGGCTCTCCATCCCCAACCACTCCACTGGTACAGGAGTGGTTGGTGTTGGTGGTTGGTGTTAATTGGAGTGACACGTTAAACCTTCCTTCCTGCATGTGACGTGTCCCCTCTTATAGACCAGGGGACCGACTGCTATGAATAGATATATTGACATCGGTGGCTTATGGAGGGGCACTCACTCGTTTTCTCACCCTCACCCCCTCCTCAAGCCTTTAGTAGTCAAAGCCAGAAATAGCCCTGATTGAGCCTCATCCTCCCTCCCTCCCTCCCTCCCTCCCACACACGCATGCATAAGCACACATATGCATGCTCAGACTTGTTCAAGCACGGACACATGCACACACCCGTGCACAGTCTCACACACAAACACATGGGTTCAAGATCTTCCTTTCTATCTCTCTCACACACATAAATACATATTCTCTCTCTCTCCCCCTCTCTCTCCCTCTCTCCCTCTCAAAAATACACACATACATTTCTCTATTCTCTCCCCTTGTTTATCTATCACGCTACATCAGACCGCTGGCGACCCAGTCTCCATTTAGATTTCCATTTATAGTGTTGAGGATGAATTATTAAAAACACAAGGAGCTTTTTTTTTAAGCCTCCTCTTTTCAGAAAAAAAAATGGGGCGGGGGAGAAATTACAATGACTCTAATCATCAATGCAATTCCCTGGCATAAAAACAAAGGCCGTGTGCAGCCTGTATGAGATGGAAAACTAGGTGATGAATGCATAGAGAGACAACAATGGCAAAAAGGTGGGTTTGTCTGAAATGGAAATAGAGGGACTGACGGGCGCTTTTGAAAAGGCCCGGCCTGCAGAGATTGTCTGGGAGGAACAGAAATAGTTTGTGTGGGCGCTTGTGTGAGTGTCCATTTCCAAATAGATGTGTCATGGTGTTAAGGAGTGATGCGGCACCTTTGCATGTGTGTGTGTGTGTGTGTGTGTGTATGTGCGTGTCACTGCTTATGGTAAGGAGAACAACTACAGCACTTGGTGACATGACAACACACCTAACCAGTACAACCCATTTCCACGCTTCACTCTCATCCAAACTGACAAGCGTGGCTTTCTTCTTGCAAATTTCCTATTTCACGCCAGCGTTACTTGAAACACCACAGGACACCACCTTCCTTTGATGATCTTAGGTGGATCGTACAGCAGTTTCCCATCTCTACTCAATGTTTCAACAGTTTTAGGTACTTCTTTTGGTTGAGGTAGGTTAGGGTAAACCCAGGTATTATCTCCACTTATTATGTCAATGTATAATGCTGCTCTGTTGTTGTTGTTGTTGTTGTTGTTGTTGTTGTTGTTGTTGTTAAGGCATATACCTGGCACATGCACTAGAAATGTAACATTTAATGTTTAGCCTCAGTGCAAATTTAGTGCGTTTTGGTACAAGTGTGCATTTGAAGGGAAAACATGGAGTATTGGTCTACAGGGCAGAGATGTATGACCTGCTGATGGTCTGAATTTCATCTGAGCTACTTTACTTGACTAAAAAGTAAAGCCAATACTATCATTATGAAAATTCATAAAGAGTCTGAACACTTGAAGGTGAAGAATATGGGAGTCATTTCCACCTTCACATTATGATAAACGGATTCCCCACTTAAGTCCATTTGTTTCCTTACACACCCAAAACCCTGTAATATGTCTACTGCTCCCATGGGCTTCCTGATATATAAGATATCTGAGAGACATGAAATAGGATATGAATGGTTGGGTCTCAAAACGTGAAGCAATAACCCAGTGTCATTAACATGATCTCAAAGTTAAGGATCAAATCAATCATAACAATGTCAATCCACAAAATCCTTCAGTTGAATGCTCGGAATGCACTTTTAGACACACGCTGCCTTATTCTCCCACTCACCGGCAGCTTCATCTCACATCGGTTGAATTCTTAAGGGATCATCATTAAAAAGAGACTACCGAGCACACAGATGGCGCCAGGAAATCGTTTGTTTTCTTGGCAATTTGCTGAGTGGACTTGCTGAGCGGACCGGGCCCGGGCCAGTTAAGGTGCGTTGCCTTTTAAACGAGGCAGGGCCCCGAGATCACACAGCAGACATCGTTCTTCTTTCGGTCCTGGTAACATGCACCCTTTTCCATCATGGTGACAGATGCTGTGTCAGCCGGGTAGGGTGTTCAGGGATGCTATCTATATTCTGCAGCCTGGTGCGGTTTTTAAATGGTAATAAGCAGGCAGACTCAACGGCCACTTTATTAGGTGCTCCTGTCTAGTACTGGGTAGCACCCTTTTGCCTCCAGAACAGCCTGAATTCTTGGCGGCATGGATTCAACAAGGTGCCGTTCTGCACACCACTGTTGTAAAGAGCTGTTATTTGAGCATTTGTGGCCGTTTCTGATAGCTCAGACTGAACAAGTCTGCCCATTCTCCTCTGACCTCTCTCCTTAACAAGGTGTTTTTGGCTCATACTTTGTGAAGGCAGGTCCTGGATGTTACCAACCTTAAGAGGAGGGACGGGCAGAGGCTTCTTGTCCTTGTCCAGGGAGATGTAGGTGAAGAAGGCGGAGACGGCGCGATACGTCCCTTTGTCTGCCTCAATCAGCGGGGCGGCATCTACAAACACTTCAATCTCCATGGACCTGTTACTGGTGAACGTCATCCGCCCCGTCACCGTCACCACGCAGCCTGGGGGGGGGGGGGGGGAGTAGGAGAGGCAGGATTGAATTACATTTACAGTTAGTGCAGAACACTGCTTTCACATGTTTTCAGGTGTCCTTGTAGGTATGCTGCCGTGAAAAAAGACATTTCATTTTGCTGAAGAAAGAAGAGTGTCTTGGATTTCTTACATCATGGATTTGAATTTACCAAAGTTTCCAAGGAGACTTAAAACCTTTTTTGCAGCGCTCTGCTCCTGTCATTCATGGAAGATGAATTATGGATTTTGTGATTCAAAGGGGATTTATAGTCTAGTGTCTAGGGTAAAAAAATAAAAGTTCCTTCTAAATATTTTAAATAAGTTTCAAATAAACTGAAAACATTATGTGAGGGGGGGGTATATAGATATATAGATAAGATATATAAAAGAAAGTTTGTGCTCTATGCAGTCTGGAAGTTGCTTAGGAGGTGAAGGAACAGTCAGACAATAGTACTGGGGATTGTTCATCTATTTCTTCACTCTCTTTGATGTGCCTGTACTGTGTAATAACCACTGGTTGCCATAGAAACGGGGAGAGAAGGTGTTATTCTAGCAGTCTGAGACAGCTCTCAAGTGTACAAAACAGTCAAAGTCTTGAATAATAAAACAAATACATGACAAATGAAAGCCCCTTTTTAAAGTACGTGGTGCAAACCAAGTTATGAGACCAATTTCTGCAAGAACTAGACCATTAACATTTTAGCCCGCTGTCATACAGCAGGCACGGTGAGTTTGAGTACGTTTTGAAGAAGGTGAGGAAGGGTCGTCATGGCTCTGCATACATGTCAGTATTGGGGTAAGGTTCAGATGTCAGTGCCGGCTCTGAATTTTCTTTTTTTATGTGTTTGGGAAAACAATCCTGATACCATTTCTTTCATTTTCACTCTTCAATCAGTGTTAGTGGTGTTAGCGCACCACCAAGAACTCTTTTGTTTCATCATTTA
Source organism: Hoplostethus mediterraneus (assembly GCA_034670385.1). Taxonomy (NCBI): domain Eukaryota; kingdom Metazoa; phylum Chordata; class Actinopteri; order Trachichthyiformes; family Trachichthyidae; genus Hoplostethus; species Hoplostethus mediterraneus. The sequence continues at coordinate 16,091,764 of JAXDDW010000001.1, read as the reverse complement.
TCAAAAACTAAGACACATTTTTAGTCAAATGATATTTCTCAAACAAGAAAAACTTTTTTTCAAAGTTAAAGCACTAGCAGTAGCGACAATAACGCATAGAGGACCATATTCATTAGTCAATATCTGGTATTAGCTGTTAAACGTGAAGGAGAGGATCACTGACTGAACGTCTCCTACATCGATGGCCACACCTCTGACTGATTTTCCCAGTGCCAAATGATACAGAACACATTGGGTAAAACAGCAGAGGCATCACCTGAGATACTTCATATCTCCCAAAGTCTGGTTGGGAAATGTAAAATAGAAAGAAAGAAAAATTAAACACCAGGTAGGTTGTTTTTATCTTTTTATTTATCTTTATCAATTTGAGACTGGATCTGACTGACCTTTGATCTGTATTATCAGGATAAATTATTCTGGGTTGAGCCGTGAGGTTACTGTTACCAAGACGGCTGTAGCTGTTTTGCCAAGGGAGAATATTATGTGATACCAAGCAAGATGAGGCGTGGATGCTGCTGCTTGTGAGATGGATATTGTTAACGCCTTTGGAGGACAGGTAAGAGGTTTGTCAGGAGACAGCTGCTCTTGTCTTCATAATGCAACAGTAGCACATGTAAGGTTATCCTGCCCCTAAAAAACAACTAGGCTATACTACACGATGCATGTTGCATGTTGAGCATGCAATCTGACCTCCTCTTTATTTGTGATTTTTAGTATCTTAGTCCCCTTTTTTTTTTGCTTTCTAAAGTTGTAGCGCATGTTGGAGCTTAGACTGGTCATGCTGAAGCTGTACTGAATGGACACGTTGGGATGCAGGCTACTCCAGTTTGGACTGCTGACTGATAATGGAGATTAGGCTCTAACTGCATCTGGTTAGCTTGCTGTGTGCATTAAGTGATTTGCTGATGTTATCAAGCTGGCTAGGTCAATTTTTTTTTCCATTCCCTAAAAAAGATCTGAAAGTCATGGGGGCGGGTTTGTACATGTTAGCTCTCCTACTTCATTAGTTATGAAAGCTAATGTTTGCGAATCAACTGGAATTAGCTGGTGGTCCGTTGGTTCAGTACACTTCCCTCATGTTTTACTGTTAGGACAAGGTTTTAAAGTCACTTGAAAGGTGGGTGAATGTGTACTACTACTACCTACTCTTGTATGGATAGGAATCTATCTGCCACGTTTAAAAAAAAAAAATTAAAAAAATTGTGTTTTTCAGTTTGGACATGATGGATTGTTCTCACTTTGAATCTTGGGGCTTTGCATTTGTTCTTGTCAACCACACACCATGCGATGCATCCTCAATATTCTGTGCTCTGGGTTTAGAAGTGTACTTTGACTGTGTCATGGAGCAGCGTTCCAAACAGTTTTGGTTCCTAGTTCCAATTGTTTTTCTGTAGACGCAACAGAATAGAATAAATAGCTTTTTAAGTTCTGTTGATTTATTTTGTTTTGTTTTTATTTTGTTGTTTTCTGCATCAAGGACATCATGAAATGAGCCATGAAAAAATTTCATACAGCCCCTGGGCTACTCTAAACAAATCATCTGAACATTTTCTACATGATCCATCTTTGTGTGGACACAGACTAGTCTGTTTAATGTTCTGTGTCTTAACTTCACGCCCACTGTATTTCATGTGTGTGTGTGTGTGCTAGTGTTCCTCAACCTCTGCATAAGTTCACATGGTGTATGCATTACTTACATGTTCTTGTACTGTACTGTTTATGACAGTACAAGAACCTGCCCATTAGATTCTTAGGCAGACCTCCTGAGTGTTTTGTCTGACCACCTTGAGCAAAATGTGAAATTTACTCTAAACCTGTGTTTAGCTGTAACTGACTGGCGTGCTTTAATGCATTACTTGATCAGCACACTTCTCTTTACGTTTCAAAGTTGTTTTAAACCTTCCTTGCCATACATTCCTTTTTGAAAAATGTATTTGGTCATTTCCAGGTCTGGAAAAGTTTGGGAAAAGTTATTGTCCAGTCTTGACAGAATTATAACTACACTTTGCCATTTCACATTGTGATATTTTATGTTGTAAATAATGGTCTTCACTATAGAATGATTATGGCCTAGTTGACAGCCATATTGCCACAACCACAACTGCAAAACATCATATTGACCGCTAACTGAAATCTTAAAGCAGTCAAGAAACCAAGGTCTGCAAAAAGCATGGCAGTTTAAAATAGGGAAATGTGTAGGAACCCTGCATAAAGTCTCCTGTACTACCTACAGATAAACTAGTTAGAGCTGAACTGGCACAGTTGTGCTGAACTGCGTCACGCCTACTACATCATAATAAGTATCTGGCCCACTGTTAACACCATGTCCTGAGATAGTCATAACATCTGAATCTCAACACTGGATATCTGGATCACATCACACCCAGCACACGAGCAGACCACACAGGCACCAACCAGGTCAGGACTGAAATCCAGACATGTAATCCATTGGTTAACTCCACTTTGGACATGTAATCTGATTACTTTCACTTACCTTTGAAATATTTTACTTCCACTATCTAAGATCAGGAAGATCTAATTAACAGTAATAATATTGTATCCCTTCAAACAAGTATTTTTTCAAAAGTATACGCAATCTGATTACTGTGAGTTTATTTTTCAGAGGTTACAGTTACCAATTTTGTTCTTAATCTCATTACTGTACTCCTGTTGTGTGCAATCTCTTAGTCCTCATCCCAGAATTTAGGATTTTAGGAGGATAGGAGCTTGTGATGTTCATGATAAAATATATGAATAGGAATGCAGTAATACTCAGCAGAAACATACAGTATTACTCCTTCATTTGCCATCCAGCGTGAAAGACTTAGGTAAGACTTTCCAGAAAACCAATATCTCACAAACAGTTTTTTTTTTTTTAACACAACAAAAGTTTTACAACTTTCAAATCAAACAGGGCGTATAAATGGCATCACCACTGCCTCCTCACAGTACAGTGGACCCTTCTCCCCACTAAGATGCCAAATAGCTAAATTGATAAAAAAAAACAAAAAAAAAAACAACATTTTGAATTTACTTTTAAAAGTCTTTTAAAATAAGAGGATTTGTGCATATGGTTTTCTTGAATCAAAACATGGACTGGCTGAGAAATGATTTCTCACTTGAACAACAAGCAAACACCCGAGACAAAGCTTGGTAATGGAAAATGGTTAAAACATAACAACTATGTGTTTTTCCAGATGTGGCAGCCCTACAAACAACAACTGGTCTTGATTAGGAACAATGTGACAGTCCATATGTGACATGTCACCGTCTGATTTGTCCTCGGTGCGTTCCTTACCTATCTTGATCTTGCGATGGAAGTTTGTGGCGTCCATGGAGGCAGTGACAATGTTGGTGTTGCAGTGTCGAAATGCCACAATGCCCGCGACCTCGTCCATCAGCTTCATCGTCACACCTGTCCAAGAAACACAATTTGACTGTAGTATGATACGTTTTCATACACAGGACTACTCCTAAAACTGTTTTTTTTTCATTACTCTCCCTTTTTTTATTGTCTCTTTTATCTGAATTTGTGTTTTCAGCAAAGCACTTAGTGATAAAACTGGTAAAAGGGCTATATACGGTAAATGACTGACTTGACCCTGGACGTGGGACAAACCTAGGGCCCTTACCAATATAAAACAGAGTAAATTCCACTGTATCCTAGAAAAGTGAAAGTGGTTCTCAGAATGGTTCATGATCTTCTCAAAACATTACACATTGCTTGGCCTAATTATAAGAAATATTACAATGCCTGGTTCCCTTAACACCAAATCTGTCCTGTTGTACCAGCAACAACATGAGGTGAGAAAATCTCCTCCAATATTATGATTAAATTTCAATGACATTACTTGTGTTTCATTAATGACTGCAGTGGGAGATCTCCCACAGGGTGAGACCGGCTGTGCTGTCTGGATCTCAAATTTCATTTCATTCCCCTAATATTGTTTGTCCCTCGGCATATCAATGAAACACCAGCATGTCCTTCAAACATTGTTCGTAATCCACTGACTAATAAAATGTTCTAAGAACTTCTTGCTACTGAAGACCCCCAAGACACACATACACACTTACGACCGCAATGCCTGTGCTGAGCTACTGCACGCACTTACACTCACTTAGTACTTAGTACACACAACACAACACACTTACTGAATCATCAAAATATTGACCATTTAAAATGAACGGTCTCCTTATTAACCGAGTGAAAATGATAAGGAGGATCTAGTTAATACAGAAACCAGAAGCTGCTCGCGGTTTCTTCCCTATGCAATCAGAAAGCATTATGTAGCCCGCGCTGCTATCATCACCGGTGAAACAGGGCCACGCCACACAGTCATTTTCTCTGCAAATCAAAACTGGCCATTTAGACGAGGTTAAATGGAGTCATTATGCTGCAGGAATGCTCGGTAGTGTTTCCCTGCACTGAGAGCGTGTTGATAGACTAAAGGAGACACTAACACACTGAGATGAGATTGTTTCAATAATACTTAATGGATTTCATAATACATATATATATATATCTACCTGAGGTTGAATTATGAATGTGCCTTTTTTACTGCCATGCAGACATCTCACAACATTAGGTTCTCATTCAAAGTTGCTCTGTGTCTTACATTTTGTTACTAGGTTATTTCATCTAAGTGGCAAAAGTTCTTTGTCTCACCCACACTGATTGTATTTCTTTTTTGTCTGCTCTGTTTTCAGTTTTTTTTGTTTTTTTTAACATTATAACCCAATTTTAATTTGGAGCAGGGGCAAATGTCAACCATTGGGAAGACAGGTTCACCTCTCCTGGTCAGCATAGAGGCAACAAGTAGCATTTTGGCATCAGGATATCACACCAAAAAAGGACATCAAAAATGTGGTCCAAAAAAGGCTGAGTCCTAGGCTGCTTTTGGATGCAAAACAACATCAAATAAATTATAAAATAATCTTGCAGGGCAGTTTGCCAGCCTAAAAGCTCACAAGTGATTCAGGGGGCGAGGCAAACGTAGGACAGCAAATCAAAGTTGCAGATTGTGACTCGAAAAAGCCATACGGCATGCTGGAGCAGAGCCCACAAATTGGGCATATGGGAATTTACAGCTCTACCCCCTGCATTTATCTTGACTAGGTGCTACGTGCAGCACATCTGGCCATGGCTGCATGTGTCGTGAGTGGAGGAAACACACACACAGTTGTTTCCAGGTTTCTCACAGAAAGTGGGACATCTTATATGGAGTGGGTGGCTGGGTTGGAGATGTCAAGGAGGGAAGCAAGCATCTGTTTCTCATCACAGACAAAAGTGTGCCCACATGTATGTGTGCAAGCGTTTGTGAACGTATGCTCGCTTTCAGATATTCAGACTCTTCCCTTAGACACCACAGCCTCCCCGATCATTCCTCCCGAGTTGTTTTTTTGTGTCCCCGTGTTACAGAAAATCAATAAGTCTTCTCGGTGATGGCCGGGTTGGCTCCCAAAGGCTCTTACCATCTGCACTGTGTGGCTCTATTTATGACAGCCAAATATGTGGGAGTACAAACAGAATGTGCTGCTTGCTCCCAAATGCAGCTTTCACTGTAATAGTGGGCTTGCTGAGTTGATTAAGGATTAAACATGCTATTACTTTGACTCTCTCCTAGCCCAAATGGCCAGAGCATCCCTGCCATTTGATTTTGCTAATAATACTACCATCTACAAAGGCCACTGGAAAGGAACATTTTTTTCTAAACCTTTCTCAAAGTGGTGAAAAGAAAGGCAGAGACTTAAATTTCCCAAAGGACATTTCAAAAAGAGATGGCTTGATGTTAGAGAGATTTTCACTTGAATCTCCCTCCTGGCTTTGACACACGATTATGTGGTTAAACCCAGGCAGCGCTGCAGAATAAAAAGGCCGTCCCAACAGCAAATGCGAAGGCTGCATCATGTCGAACTCTCACCAAAATGCTGCTGATAGGGGAACTACACCCACTAAAATGTCGTCTTGATGTGACTGGTAAGGTGGCAACAGTGTGTGGGGCTTAAAGTGTGTAGTCGTAGACATTTGTCACTGCCTCCCTAAAGTCCGTTGAGAGGCATTTTCCAAAACTTTATCTTTTTTTTCCTCCCCATCTCCACCGTGTCATGAGAAAATTGATGGGATCTCACCTACGATTGAAAATTTCCCATGGGTACGAGACAAAGCCCGGCAGATATTCAAGGCCTGGAGCGGTCATGCCTGTGCATGTCGCCACCCCTGCTCATGAGCCACTAAACAAGATGATGAAATGGAATATAAATAAACCGAATCACGTTCTCACTCAGCCGACGTACAGTTAAACTCTGAGGATATATTGATGACCATTATTGTGCATTTGTCACTAACATGCATTTTTATATGCATCATTTGAGCTTTATTTTGATTGACTCAGTTTTAATGGCACAAAATGTTTACAACTACATAAACAGACAGCCATTCAGACAGCATGCTGTTTCTCCACAGTTTATGAGCGGAAATATTAATCGTAGTGAAACATTTTAGTGGAAAAACCATTATGGTAGATTGTTGTTGTTTTTTTTAACTTTAAGGCATTTGATTTTATTCTGCAATAATCATCTATCTTTGGGTCGTGATAGTCTAGTCTTGTTTGCTATTACAAGATTTTTCCCTATTAAACATTTTAAAGTGTATCAAAAATGGCACAGAAACAATAACAACTGTGATGGAGTACAAAGTGGAGCATTAGCCAAGACTGTTTAGCCAGAAAACAGAAACAGAAAACTGCTGGTCCTGGCTCTGTTTAGAAATATCACTGTTCTGTGTCTTCAACATATTATAGCACTTCTGCAAAATGGTCTCTCTGCATTTTGCAACTGACTTATTATCATCTGATGCATGAGTACTGTAGCACTAATGCTATCAATGCTTAAAACAAAGTGACCTCAGATTTTTGGCATTTTCAATTTATTTGATGTTCCAACTGCAAATATCAACCGATGAGAATTAAAGTATATTTTTCTGTCTATCTGCAATGGGCACACGAGAATTGAATGACCTTTAACAGGTGAATTGGGGTAAATAAGGGGATGTTAGACTGGAATATCTTCTCATATGAACTCTGTAACTTAACAACATGTAAGAACAGAACAGGACTTTGGATTTCTGAGGGATGTCTGGACTGAGGAGAGTGGGCTCCCGTTGTCTTGTTGCCTGGCTCCCTGGTGTTATCAGCTCTGCAGATACAGCCTGGGGAAAACAGGCTGGTGGGGCTGGGGGGATAATTACCCCAGTTTGCTCTTGTTCTTGGCTTTACCACACTCCCTAAGAGACCTCAAATGGCCTAAAAGTAGCAATGAGTACTTCAACTAGAGGTTTGGATGTTTGAGAATATTGATGGTTGGTTAGCTAGATAATGGAGTTAGGTCTGGTGGGACAGCTGAGAGGCAGTTAAAGGGGAAGGGGTCTTTTTAAACCTGGGCTCTATTTGTACATATTAGTCATTTATACCCCAAAATATGTACAAAAGGTTTGGGAATTGCTCCGGTAGGTCGCCTCAGCCAGCAGCAAAACGGGGCTGCAATGGCTGCAACGTAATCCATTGGGGCCACTGTGCCCCCACTAAAAGTGCTTGTTTTTTCCACTGACAGTCTCAGATTATTATTGGAAGTGTCTGACAACATTACGGAAAGGATCCCTACAGAGATAGACCTTTTTTTAACCAGAAACCTTTGTTTAACCTCTTCATGCAACAACTCACCTCATCTTTCAGATTTCAGAGCGATCCTGTAGCGATCCTTTCCGTAATGTTGTCAGACACTTCTAATAACAATCTGAGCCTGTCAGTGGCAAAAACAAGCAATTTGAGTGGACGTACTTTGATCACGCAAAGTTGCGGATTTCGTTGCAGTCATTGCAGCCCATTTCGCGACTGCCGGCTGAGGCAATTAAAAAAGTTCCTGTACCTATTTTGTATAAATGACTAATACGTACAAATAGAGCCCAGGGGCCTCATTACAGAAAGTTCCTAAGTCTGAAATCCTATCTTATCTCAGTTTAGGATGACATTTAGGATTTTTGGTATTACAGAAACATGTTTCCTAACTGCATTCAGGAAAAAATCCTATCTTATCTTAGGATAGGAATTTAGCTATTACAGAACCATCCTAACTCAAGAATTTCCTAAGTGAGAAATCCTAAGTTAGGATGGCATAGACCCTGTCCTAAATTCAAAATAACTGCCAAAAATGGCAGCACCACTGTTGTTAGGTCTGTATGGCAATGACAATGAAGATGGGGAACAACATGAACACTAAAATATTATGTATTTTTAATAAATAATATTTAGAATATAATATTATATTATTATTGTTATTATTATTGTTATTATATAATATTAATATTATTATAATATATTATTTTAATCTTTATCCTGGGCCGATAATTGGGGTGAAAACTTCCCAAAAAGGTGGGGTTTCCTGTCCTCCGCCTCCGACTCATCGATATTAAAATTGAACGCCCATCTTTTCTTGTCCATTAGTGAGACAGCCGTTGATATTACGTTCTAATCAAGGATACTGGCAGTCTCGTGTACATTCTAAACACAGATACAGACATGACAGGACGAGTGCCGATTGAAGAATCGAGTTTACACTTCTAGTTAGGATTTCTTAAGTTAAGATAAGATATGAGGTCTGAGATAGGATAGGATACAGCCATGAGTTTAGGAATTGCTTCTGTAATAGGAAGATAGGATTTTTCCTATCTTTGAAACTTAAGATAGGACAAGCAGTTAGAAAAATTATTCTGTAATGAGGCCCCAGGTTTAGAAATCCGGAACCGGAATTACCCTTTAAAAGGTAGTAAATGACAATGGTGGAAGTGGGTCTCTTCGTTACTTAAATAACGAAGTGTACTTACTTACTTTGTTATTTTTCTTCACCACTGCATTTCCACAAAATGGTTTGTTGGCATTAATAGCATTCCTCATAGAGAGGCACAGCTACTGTTGGTGTGAGTTTGCGTGTCCCTTGGTTTCATGAGGAATATTAACAATGCTAACAAGCTGCTTCGGGGGGAAAAAACAAAGGATAAAGTTTTGCTAACAAAGTGTCAGGGGGAAAACAAAACAAAAATTCTAAATGCCAAGGTGTCACTTAGACATATGAGCGAACAAATGGCTCCTTTACACAATGTATAATTCATCCGGTGCATTCAATAGCAAGCGGCAACTGGATGTCTAAATCATGTGGAGGACCGCGATGCCCTTGAATACCAAAGATGCTTGTCTTGATTAATCACTACCATCAGTGGAACTGTTAATGCAACTCCTGAAAAACCCCCTTGTACAGTCCATGTAAAAGGTTGAAGTGAGGCTCAGTGTGAGACTGCAAATGAGGACAAGCGAGGCCAAGACAGCCCTAGGCCTGGCGTTACACATTCACAGAGTGACATGGCACACTATGACTCTCCCTTTGCCGTAGGGTGGGAACGCAAAAGGGAGGGGGGGGGGGGGGGAGGGGGAGGGCGGTGAGTGTGTGAAGAGGAAAGAGGGACAGCTCACTCCAAATGGGGAAAAAAAGGGCAATTAGTAACCAAGTCCCTAGTGGAGCCCAGTTTGCCACGGGGCAGAATACCTCCGTGATTAGATTCCTTGTGACGATTTTCCCCCAAATCGTCTCGCGCGATGCTCTCCATCGGCAACAGGCATTAGAACAATGAAGGGAGTGTTCCGGGCAGCTTTTGTCGCCCGTCAACTCCGGCTACTTAACTTCAAGTCCTTTTTAATTAGAAGCAGCTCAGAAACAACACAGAGAAAGCGAGATTGTGTGAAAAAGTGACACCGAGAGATATCAAGAGCAGAGCAGCCCTTTCTGTCATGCGTGACCTCTGTCTCTCTCACGTATTCTCTCATCATCACCCTAACTTACTCCCTCTGTCTCCCAATCTTCCCCCTTTTTTAACCCTCGGCCTTTCTGTATCCACCAATCGCATTTCACTTTCCATCTCCCTCCCTCTCTTCTTCCTGTCTTTCTCATCGCCTCCCTACCAAGTGCTTTAATCACGAACAGTATAATCAAACGGTTCAAACTGCCTCCTAATGAGCTGTTACCATAGAAACAGCTCATGTTAACATTATCGCCACGTAGCTATACCGCCCCCCCCACCCCCCCTCACCGCACCACCCCCCGGAAAGTCCTGTAAGCCACATATTCTTTGTATATTTCTCTACTAGTTTACCATTTCCACAACTGTTGCAAGCCTTGCTTGGCACAGGGCCGGCATAAACACAGCATGCGTAGCACCTTAATGGAATTGTGCATGGAGTGAAGTTCTGCAAATAGCAAGAGGCCACCATCATAAAAAACAGTTTTGATAAAACTGTAAGCTCCATCCATACTGCCAGGGTAGGAGAGCAGAGTTGCAGTCGCAGCCCTATGGTTAGAAGTTGGAAAGAGATAGTAGCGGAGGAGGAGGGAGAGGCCTTTCAGGTGGCGTAACTCACCCTCTGGCAGCCATATTGGAGGTTCTCAGCTCTTGGGCAACAGCTTGGGCAACGGCTGATTGCATTTCTAAACTTACGACATGGCCGTCTCAACAGTTTGGAATAGACAAAGTTAATGTATGTGCTGCTTTTGGCTGGGAACTGATCATTTCACCACTGATACATCTGATCGATTACGTGTTTAGATAACGTTAGCTTGCTAGCTAGCTAACCATCGCATCTGGTCGGCTAATCACCACGGTCTTGTTGTTAACACATCTGATTTGTATACTACTAGTAAACTGATCTAGTAGAAGCTAGCATTAGTAGTGGCTAATAGTTCCATGTTAACATTAACAGACGTTGTTCTGCTAAATTTCCCTGCTGGCTAGTTAGCTAGCTACCCAGGAAAAAAACAACTGTTTGTTCAGCGTTAGGGTTAGTTTAACTGAGCCGACTCTTGTCAAGATGTTTTGGAGTAGAGACTAGGACAAGACAAGACCGTTTAGAGTCACTGTTACCTACATTTGGAAACAAACAAATCTACCGTATCAATTTAAAAATTAAAAATAAGTATCAACTGCGGAGCATCAGCATCAGCACCATACCAAGACCCAAATGCAGTGCATTTGAAAAAAATATATATTTTTTTTTATTAACTGGTTGCTGAAAATTTGTCAGCAATAAAATAAGGATAGGGTCAGTGATAACTCAGGACACCTTTTCCACTCTTCACTTGTGCTTAAACCAAGTAATAACAGAAAAGCATGGATTTGGGGGAAAAAAATGTAAAATCACGGGCTGTACTGAAACATTGCTTGATAGATGAGAACTTGTTCTACAAACATATCTGGTTATATCTTGTTGTTTCTGTATTATTAAGGCCTGTTGGGTTCCCTCAGAAAACATTCTTAAGGTGAAATCTAGTACACAGAAATAAATTATGTTTCTTCACATTCTTCGCTGACACCTCTAGACTAGACTCTAGACAAATTAGAGTCAGTCAAAATGAATGTCGCGATAACAGATTTTTGTGTAAGCTCAGTGTTGTGTGACGGTGCATACTAACACATGCATACATCCACAACACACACACACACACTTAAATTTTAAATCTTGTATCCAGAGAGACTTGCAATGAGTGCAAGACAGAACAACAGAAGAATATTGAGGTAAGAGCTAGCACACATGAACACACATATAAACACATACACACACACACACACACACTGTTCACAAAGGTCGATCACACAAGCTTCAGCGGACATATCCCCTGTCTCCCTGAGTTCCTCTGTCTCTGCCAGTGACATGTTTATATACCCACTGAGCATAGATCAGGGCAGAGGACAGATAATATAGAGCTGCAGTGATGGATCTGTTCCTGTGCTGAGAAGCTCCCTGGCTCAACTGGCTTGACTCTGCACACAAACATCCTGTATTAAATCTGTTCACACAAATCACTTTTATATGCAAACATATATATTCTCTCACACTCTCTCTCTCTCTCTCTCTCTCTCTCTCTCTCTCTCTCTCACACACACACACACACACACACATATGGGCAACAAATGCACACACACGCACAGACATTTTAGTGAAGGACAAAAATCCATCTTACTGACATGGGAACAAATTCAGAGAAAGTAAAACTTCACGCTGATTCAACTTTGAAAAGTATTTTCAGCCTTGAATTTTTAGATCCCCACAAATGCACACAGTGGCCTGACCTAGACAGATTCACGTGCACATCTTAACCTATCGATTGCCTGTGTTTTGTGTTTTTTTTCTGTTTCTATTTGTTTTAATCAGACTGCAGTGGTCTCAACTTGTGGCAATCAACTGCTGTTTCCATGGAAACAGCTGGAAAGCTTCCTTCGAAGAAGAGAGAGAGAGACAGAGAGAGAGACAGAACATGAGATAATGAGGAGAGGTAGGCAGAGAGGGAAAGACAAGCAACAATGAAAGACATGTAGGAGAGAGAAGGAAAAGGAGAAGGTGTAGTAGTGGGGTAGTGCACTTGAGACAAAGTTTCTGTTCCCACATTCAGAATAGCTTTTTGTAGCACCTTGAAGAGTTTCCTTCCAAAACCAGATGTAGCACATGTGAAAAACACCTGTCCTGATGCAGGCCTTGAACTCACGGCATTCAGCATTACAAGCGTTGAGCGCCAAAGATCTCAACCATGTGCCATTGTGACCCACAGTCTGGTCAAACTCGACACGGGCTAGATTTCACTGCTTAGCACATCTTTAACTATAGAGGGGAAACCAATCACTGATGTAGTGTAGTGATCGGTTGGAATGAAAACCTGCAGACTCCTGGGTCACGATGGCACATGCCAACTTAATGTATTTATTATGAATTTATTACATAAAATTAGATTAGATTCAACTTTATTGTCATTGCAAGTACTGAGACACCGAAATCTATTATCAGGAGCGTTCTAGTGTGTGCAGGCTTTTTCCTAGGACTGCCAAGCATCTGCCAAGTAGGGTCTGCATGTTTTACTGATTGATTAATGATTGACTGACTATTTACTGATTTTACACATACAATCCATTTTCTACAAATATCAAAAGTACAGTATTAAGGTTATGCACCTTTTATCTTATGTATTTGTACTTGTACTTGCAATGTTCATATGTTTATGGTATGTGTGTGCATGGGTATATAGGCTACATGAATGTCTACGTGCGACTGTGTGTGCCTGAATGTGTACGTGTGTACTTTACGCCTCCTTAGGCTCAAGCTAAGTAGGTCATTTTTCCACACCACAGCGGGAAACGTACAGTAATGGCCTGTCATTGGCATGAAAATGTCAGTTTGCTTTCCTCCCATAAGCGTATAGAGAAGAGAGAGAGAGTAAGAAGGAGTAAGAGAGAGAGAGAGAGAGAGAGAGCATCCCGGTTGCCTGACCTGACCAGGTTATGTAAACAAAACAAGAGTGGTGCAAAACAGCAGCAGCAAACAACATGGAGCTTTGCCTAATGAGCGTCGGCATGTACAGAGGAAGACAGACTGCCTCCTAAATGACCTGCACGCTTGTTCCCCCATTTGAGTTTTAATTGGACAGATTTCTCAGCGGGCTCTCCAAATTAAAAAGTCAACCATTACACGTCTGCCACTTATCTGTCCCCACCCCGCTCCTTTCCTTTCCGCATTGCCGCCGCCCGGCCCTCCTCGCTACATCCATCTCTTTTTTCATTCTCGGTCGACATTTCTCTTTTTTCCCCCCCCTCACTATCTGGTGTGTCTCTGTGATGCTCTCTTTACGTAGCTGACCCCAATAAAAATGGCAGTATGGAGCGGGGATAACCTGCCCGGAAACAATGTAGCTCTGATAAAAGAAAAACATCTGTCTTGTGCTGATAACGTGATGGATTAGTTACTCATTGCCATCCTGCCAAGATGGTTCCTGTTATATGTTTTGTTGTTACTTTGCTACTTTTTATTGCTTTTTTTTTTTAAACTACACAACCACAACAATCTGAAATCTTGCACACAACTGATTAGAAAGTTACTTTTGGCAATTTTTCAGTTTTTCGTTATTCAGATGATTGAACGTGCCTGGACAGACATTTTACAGGCTAGTTTACAAGGTTGTCAGCTCAACACAGAATCAGAAGCACACATTTCCCAGTACAAGGATTTGCTATTTTTCCTTTTCTCCATCTCCCCACTTCAACCTTGTCATTCTGCTCCCTGTCTCCATTAGCAAAGCAAGTAACGCAGGACTAAAACGACCCCAACGGTAATTTCGACAACACAAATACGAAACAAGCACAAACATGTATACAGACGGGCAGTTGTGACAAACCCTAGCACACACACACACACACACACACACGACAGACTTTACAGAATCTGACAACAAATTTAAATTTCATCCAATTTTTCTTCTGTCCTTGCAGAGTGCGTTCAGTTTCTCTCTCAAGGACGTTCCGCCGTTTCATGAAAACCGACAGCGTTCCTTGCCTCCACTACACCAACACGGGACGTGCTGTAACAACATGCAGTCTGGGGGGGTTGAGGCTCGAGGCTGTAAAACCTGGAGGAACCTGGTCAATGATTCATAAGCAAGGCTCCATAGGCGGAACACGGTGGACGTCGATAAGTGAGGGTGCACGTGCGTGTGGATGCTCATTTTATGAAATCCGAGGCGTTATGTGGAGTAGTATTGTTGTTCAAGGAATCGATTGATCATCACGGGTGTATTTCACTCCGGTGCAGGCAGATTTTTGCTGTCTTTCACTCTGTCTTTGCCTTCTTCTTTGCCCGCCGTCTCTCACTCACCCACGCCTTCTTCTCTTTCTTTCCGCCTCTTTCTATACATTCTCGGCTTGAGGTTTTTCTTCTCTTTCATCTTCTCCTCTGCAGGATGTCCATGTCAGACATGGCCAGGGACGGTCCACTCTGCCCATGCCTAGAATACCAGTGAGCTGGTCCGATGCTGTTCTTGTGCTCTCCTTTTTTACATCAATGAGAGTGACAGAGGAACTCGGGTGGATATTGGAGACTATGTTGGCAGAGCTCTGGAACAGCTTGTCAGCAGCTGTTACCACTGCATCAGCCATGATTTATAGATGTTATTTTTACACTATATGTTATGTTGCAATATGTTCATTGAATTCTACTTCGCAACATAAAGAATAGCCTCCAATGACCGCTGTAGTGCTAATGCAGGATAAAGCAGGATGAGGACCGTTCTACCACGACTGGCACTGTGGCACAATGTAGGATAGATGCAGAATGAGGGCCTTCGACCATGGCTACCACAGTGATAATGCAAGATAGATGCAGGGGATTTCACCAATGGCTACCACTGTAGTATTGATTCCGGATAGATGCACGATAGAGTACTTCTGCATTGGCTACAACTACCACATAGGGTAGACGTGGATGCACCAGTGGGTTTTATTTGAAAAGGGGAATTGCATCCTCGTCTTTCACGCACCTCCTTACCTACTATGGATTTCAGGAAACATTTGAGGTAAAAAGATTCAGGGTGGTTTCAGGGTGTTTCTCAGGAATACCTTGACAGGGATGGACTCTGGCTGTCACAGGAATTGACTCTGACTTCATAGTATCTGACCATCCAGTTGGACTCACCTGCATGAACAAAGTTGTGTAGCGTGCAGTCAGAAGGACTGGCCAGATGGATCAGGCTGGATTGGCTGAAACCAACTGTGTGTTGTTCTGCAAAACAAATGTGCACACAGACAGACAAACACACACACACACACACACACACACACACACACACACACACACACACACACACACACACACACACACACACACACCAAAAGAAATGTTGAGAAAAACATTTGTCCATTGATGTCATTTAGCCACACCAATACAGACACAAACTACATGCATCAGTATCCTACCCGGTCAAAGTCACTGTAACATACTGGCATGCAGCTTTCCGAGCATGCAAACATACCTTTTGGTGATCCCTCTGCAGAACGTTGAGTGAATAAGACAAAATGAGACCACAGAAAACAATATTAGAATAATATTAGGATACACTCTCAGAGCAAATAAGTGCCTTGATCAACTTATTGTTGTGTGAGAAGAAGATTGGCAGTAGTAGTACCCTTTTTCTAGGGTGACAGTGTTAAGATCTGCATTGTATACTGGATGCACATAGGGGATTCTTTACTTGAGCTTTCCTCCGTCATTCTTTCACCCCAGTATTTACCAATAATGTCTATGTGAAGAAGCATTTCACAACCTGACAAAATAAAATCTAATTCCTCTGACCTTCCAAGCCGACCAGCCAGCCAACCAATAAACAATTATCAGACAGAGATATCCAGTTTGTTATCACAGCACTCTATTGTACTGGCACAGAATATGAGGCCTTGTATCATGTGTGCCTGTACATACTTATGTAACTACATTGGTTGTCAATATGTCCCTGCAACACTTGCACCGAGTTCAAATTCGTGTGCATTCGCTGTCCATGCGGATAAAGTGATATTGATCCCGGGCTGACAAGTCTGTGCACCGCCGCTGTATTCAAACAGTGTAGGTGTTATTTGATAGTATCAGACAGACATTTGTAAATATCAGACAGGAAGTGGAAGACGATGCACCGTTAGCATCAGCCACTGGAGACGTGTGAAAGGACTTCAGCTCATTCTGCAACCTTTTTTAATCCAAAGTGTGTCTACAATCCCATGTATTTGCTTTGTGTGTGTCAATCTGGATTAAATTGGTGGTAGGAGGTTATGGGTACCTGAGGTAGGCACAGGTGGCACCACCTCTTCATTCCTCTCTTTGGTCTCCAGTCTCTCCATCTTCTGGGCCTCATATCGCTTCCTCCCCTCCTCCTCTTGTTCTGGACTGGCATACTATAAGGCAGGACACACACACACACACACACACACACACACAGATAGAAAGTATACTCAAACGCATGTCTCTGCATGAGTGTGCATTTTGTCACATGAAAAATGAGCTCCATTTCCCCACTGTTGAATGTTTGAATATCAATATTGTTATCTTGAACAGATGGCCTCTCTCATGAATCCCCCCCTCCTCGACATCTGGTCAAGTCCTCTCTGGTTGTTATATAAACATATGGGGGGACAGAGAGAAAGCGAGAGAGAGAGAGAGAGAGAGAGAGCAGAGACAGACCTAGAATAAAATGCCCAACGTCCGTCCATAAAGGGCCACACGTCGCACCAACTTCCTCCATGTACCTTGATGGGAGGCACCTGCATGATCTTGTCGACGTTCTGCAGAGAGCAGGGCACGTACCACAGGGAGGCCTTGTTTGCAAGCTTCTTGGCACCTGCAAGTCAAAAGAGAAAAGTTGAGTTTCTGTAACAAGGAAATGTTGGTGGAGCATTTTACAGTTCCTCTTCACCAAATAAACAAAAACATTTTGGATGAAGAATAATTTGTTATACTTGACTGACAACCAGTAAGCTAGAACATTTGGCAGAAAAAAAAGCAAGTTTTTGAAACAACAGCTCCAATAAAATGGAGTTCCTTTATTTAACTCCTCGGTTCCATCAAGGTTTAACATAATCCCCAAATCCTGAACTTTCTATACTCAATGATTAGAAATGCAAGAAACGCAATAAGAACTCATTCATCACATTCTGGCTGTTATGACACTAATTCTTTTAGCACTGTTTACTCTAACACACACACACTGTGCAAGAGGTGTTGGCTTCTGTGAACGTTCAAATGGCTTTGATGAAGAACGTTGAATTTGATGCAGCGCTTTAAAAACGGAGGCAAGACGGTAGGAGATTTCAAGTGAAAAATCCACGCCCGCGCTTTTCACTTGTCATTTCAAGTGTGTGACTTTAATGCTCCAATCCTGCCAGGATGCATTAAAGGTGCAGTAAGTAAGATTTGAACTGCCCCAGCACACAAAATGACCACGTCTGTGAGGGACTGATAGGCTTACTCAGTCAGCAGTACTTGACCAGGGGGTGACATTTTTGGCTTTTAAACCCATATGTTTAGAAGCACGTGCACACACACACACACACACACACACACACACACACACACTACTCACCTTCTCAATGATGCAAACAAACATAGTGAACAAACAAGTAATGTAACAAACAAATACGAGTTTGTTATTGATGATTGTGCATACATGCTTCATATTGTGAATAAACTGATATTTCCGTGTATTTCTATGTACAAGTTTAGCATTAGCAATGCTTTACTGCACTAAGTTAAGCACTAGCAGATCTGGAGGCAAAACTCTCTGGGACTCGCATCTCGTGGCAATCAGGCGGAGAGGTTGTCATAGTGATATCTGTTCTAATCTGCCTACAGTTTTTCACTTAATTCGCTAACAGAGCGAAGGGCTATTTTGAGGTTGTGCTGTTATGGCACACAAGAAAGGTACAGAAGAAAGAAAGCACATGGCCAACAGGCTGAGGAGAAATCGATGCGTTCAAATGTTATCAAGTCTAATGTGGCTGCACAATCTGATGATATTAGTTAGGTGATCTATCTCTCGAGAGGCATGATGCTTATTTAGGTTCGTCTGATTTTAGGAAAGAAATGTAACAGGTTTTTACCCTAGTGGTTGAAAACTGCACTGCATTACGTGCTTTTTTTTAGATACTTCTGACAACTGCAAAGGTGCACTGCATCGACACGGACAACGTACATTATCCATGTTCTTCCACTAGCAACAAGAACCATTGTCGATGATCAGAAAATGACCGTGAAAAAAGCACTACTGCATACGGCGACGCTCACAGACTTTGTGCACTGTACAGACGGCGATGTGAAGTTTAGAGTGAGAGTGGGAGCAGTGGCTTATGGCAGGCTGTTCTTGGGGAATAACATTTGCATTTTACACCCGAGTTAAAGCCACGCAGACAGCCGGGCCGCGTTGCCATGCCGACCGCACCGCTCTCTCTTTCTTTCATTGGCTCCCTCCCTTGCCAGCATCCAGGAAGTTGCCCATAGGAGAAAGGGAGGTATATTTACATATCCTTGACTCTACCAAGACTGAGTGACTCCAGTCTATTATTAGCTCCTGCTGGACCTTTTAACTGAACTGTATGAGGGGGGGGGGGTTGAGGAGGGAAAGATGGAGGGAGGAAGAGAAGGAGTGAAAGACGGAAGGAGGGCGGCGATTGTGTGAGTGAGGCACTGGAGTGAATCGGCTGCGAAGAACCGTCTGATTGGTGACCTTTTTGACCAGAGTGCAATCAGGAAAGCTGTGAACTGGCTTTGAATTTCAATTCCCCGTGCACAAAGTCAACGCCATGTTGAAGTTTGAGTCTTTTGTCTGCTCGGACTGCGCCCTTATTACCACACATTGTTATCGGTCGTATGTATACCGGCAGATATATTTCCAGCTTCCTTCCTTTACATCTTTCTATCCCATTAGCTTTTACTTTAAAGGAAAATATCCTACATTGTTCTACATCATCAATCTGTGATGTCCAATCCATTCCAGGAGTTACTGTGTGATGAAGAGATGTATTGTACCCACTTTCCTTCAACCTGCCTTGTCTACTTCTACTTGAGTTAGTGATTTCATACATTTCCAAGAATGCCTTTCGACGACGCCCAGCGAACAGGCGTGAACTTGTTCCGTTAAAAGCTGTGACCGTGGTACAGTCACCTCGATATTGGATATTCTGGTGCATATTCGTTTTTTCACCTTCACTACCTTAGAAAGCAAACACATAACAGCACATGATGAACATACTGTATTTGTGATTACTGGAAGAGGAAGGACAATTTACAACCACTTTGAGAAAATTGTTTTTTTATGCGGCCTCCGGTTCATATGGGAACGAGCTAGTGAAATTGGAAGGTGTGTTTATAAGTAAGTGATCGTGACCAGTTGGTTGTAAACTGCTCTTCCTCTTCGTCCTCCTGGTCCGTTGAGGCTACTGTCAGTGAAGTTGGTGTCTCTTCCACTTCTACGATGGATTTCTCCCCGTCTGATTTTTGAGCGGCAGTCTGGAAAGATGCCTTCGTTCTTTGATTCTGAATGACTGACAAAACCACCAACTACCATTGAGGTTTTAGATAGCTGACAATGTGTACCCTATTGAACTGTGATGTAGCTGCGCTGGGAATATCGACGTGATTTAACGTTGTTATGTTTGGCCAGTTGGTGTGTGTTACGGTGGATTTTCCCTCTAAGGCCATCAACCATTACTTCATCCCACTCTTGGAAATTCCCCAAAGGACATTTTCTGTTCCCAAAGTTTGAACAGTCCAGAATTTCAACATCTCTTTTTTTTTTTTTATATATCTCATCTTTTCCCTTCCCTTTATCTGACAATCTCTTTCCCCTTCCCTCAATTTAACCCTCATCCTTTATCTTCCAATGCTTTCACTTGATTTATTGCTCTGACTTTCTTCCCTATCTCTCATTCTCCTTTCATTGTCTTTCAACCCTCTCACCGACCCCTCATTGTCTCTCTCCCACCACCCTTCACTCTCTTCCAAGCAGAAAAACCCCTCTTGTTTTCCTTGCTCCTTCCTGAACAGTGTGTTCCAAGCTCAGAGACAGTACAGTGGGGATAGTTCTTACTGCTTGATCCCCATGATCAAAACCACAGATTTTCCATTGCGCTGAGCCAAGGCTCCATTACTTTTAACTACAGTCCCGCAGTGGGACGTTACAGCCCAATAGAAATAGATCAAGTCAAGCCAGAAGTAGTGCACTGGGATGGAGAATTAGGTTAAAAAGGGAATACTACTAAATTTAAGCATTATGATTTATTTCAACAGTATAGGGCGGTCTGATCAATACTGTGAATGTGAACAGCTCTCTTCTCAAGCACAACACCACAGAACTGAGACTCAAAACTGTGATGCAATCCAGCTGTAAATAGAGCTGTCACACAGGTGATGGATTGGTGACTCATTTTGCAGAAACATCGAATACTTTTTGTCATACTCAAATAATCTTGATACGGACACCGATACTTTCAACATATCGTCAGGAAATCAACCATTTTGCATTTCTTCCAATTCATTGTCTATGAAGCAGCCACACACCTGAGTGTGGCACTTGTTCTAATCTGGCGTGTGTGTGTGTGTGTGTGTGTGTGTGTGTGTGTGTGTAGCAAAATGTTCACATTCCATGTCCCAGTTGCAGTATGTGTTAGATTGTGTGACCCACCAGGATCATGGGAAGAACTGTCATGCTTATTTTAAGCCTCACCCACAATGCATTGCTCTCAGCTCTGTGCATGTGTGTGTGCATGAGTGTGTACGTGTTTATGAAAATGCGTCCCTGACCGTGCATGCAATACAGGCATTTTTGTCCCTCTGTGGGAATTGTGTGTGTGTGTGTGTGTGTGTGTGAGAGAGAGAGACACTGGGTTTGTCTATGTGTGCATATTATGCATGCATAATTGTGTGTGTGCGTGTGTGCGCACCAACGTGTGTGTATTCATACATGTATGTTGCATACATGCATACAGTCACTGTGTAGTTTGGGAACGTGTGTGTGTATATACAGTACGTGTGCTAGTCTGTGTGCTGTATATGTAATCGCCTGTGTGTGTGCATGTCTGTATGTATGTGTGCCTGTGTACATGTATATTTTTATGCATGTTTGTTTATGTGGCCATGTGCCTGTGTGTGTGTGTGTGTGTGTGTGTGTGTTCCACCCAGCGGGGACAATCATCACGGCTCGTGCCCACAGTAGGCAGCCTTCCCCTGGGGGGCCGTGACTGAGGCCTGCCTGACGAGATGCTGCCTGACTGACTGTGGAACCTGGATGCTTGCTTCCTCCCCCAACACACACACACACACACACACACACACACACACACACACACACACGCAAAAAGACAAACATGTACAAAGAGCATGATATACATACTGACGCACTACACATAGACAAAGTCATACAGACACGCACGCGTACACAAACACATGACTGCAAAAACACGCATGGCTGAACACACATCCTTCCTAACACAGGCAGATGTACATAAAAGCATAAACACAACCACACCACACACACACACAAACACAGATTCACAGTCAAACACACACGGCCGAAGTCCAACCCTGCCTCTCCTGCAGTCCTGTCCAATCCATCCGTCAAGCGTTAGCCTGGGAAAACATCTAGGAATGTGCACCATCAGTAAAACCCCCGCCGCCCTAGCTGCTGCTGCTGCTGCTGCCAGTCACAGTATGAGAAATGTTTTTTTCAGGAAGTGGAGAAGAGTGTGTGTCTGTGTGTGTGGGGATGAGTGCGCGTGCATGACTATTTTTTTATATACCGTGTGTTAGCATACAGCTCGTCTCAAAAGTAGGTATACATTTTTATCTGCATTATTCTAGAAATATAATTTGTAGTATTAATAAATGCTTTAATATTGGCAATTGAATGTCGAATGATTTTGTTAAAATGACTAAAAATTCTTCAAATGATACAGCTTTGTTATTATTATCATTATTAGAAATTGTATACCTACTTTTGAAACCTATATCCTGCTCTGTATGCATGTAGATTTGTGTGTGCATGTGTTGAGCCTGTGTGTGTGTGTGTGTGTGTGTGTAAGTGCGTTGTGTTGGAGCATGTGTGCAGGTACATCCACTTGGCGTCCGTGTCTGACTGGGCCACAGTGTGTGAGGCCTGACACTAAGCCGACATGACAGAAGCAAATAATGTCTGCTCCCGTTATCTTCTCTTCCCCCTCGGCCCCGCAGGAACCTTTAAAGGGCCAAACACTGACACGCTCACACACACACACACACACACAGATATGCGCACATGCACGCTTACAGCGAACACACACAGTACATGCATACAGTACACACACCCGTGGCACCCACACATGGACATACACGCATGCACACATAGCTGCACGTACACACCCACACAAACGCATACATGTACGCACATGCAGACATAAAAACACACGTGCGCTCACACTCACAGATAGACATCCACACATACTGTACATACACACACACACACACACACACACACACACACACACACACACACACACACACACACACACACACACACACACAGAGACTTGGTAATCCACATAGGCAGGCACCTAAATGCATGACACACATAAAAACACATTTTCCAGGAAAACACCCATATCCAACTTCATTTTACTGACATTGGCATATGCGTCACACACACACACACACACACACACACACACACACACACGTTCAGAAACCTATGTAGAAACCTGACTTGGTTTTAAGAAGACAGGGGAGTGAGCAAATCCCATCACAGATATTGCGCTAAATTTGGCCCACATCACCTCCAGAAAGCTCAAGAGTTAAGGTCCTCCACACCCCCTCTCAACACTGACTGGAACTACGCTACACACACACACACTACCCTGACACCGACTCTCCGCTCAGGTTTCACAATTATTGATATTGATTGGCGAGTTTATATATCAACTATGAACAAAACAAAAATGGTTGTCAAAACTCTTCTTGGCGGCACTAGGGGCATTTCATCAAATGAAACATGAAATTTTGTGATACAAAAACATGATGATGCTGTGGATCTGAGAAATAGTTCACCGAATGACCTGCATCATCACTTCTTTTAATTTGTTCCAGAATTATCTATCTATCTATCTATCTATCTATCTATCTATCTATCTATCTATCTATCTATCTATCTATCTATCTATCTATCTATCTATCTATCTATCTATCTATCTATCTATCTATCTATCTATCTATCTATCTATCTGACCTCATAACAAACTCAACCATGATTTTCCCTTAAAAGATGACATTTTGTTTGCAAAAGAACTGAATGTTTTTAACAGGCAACAATTTTATGCTTCAGGAAGAAACTCTGATTTTCATTCACTCAAAAATGCATTTTCAAATGTATTAAAAATATAATGATTGCCCTGAACCGTGAACCCTGTAATGTGCATCGAACCGAGCTGTGAGGTGAGTGCATCGCCACGCCGCTAGTCAGCTCTCCACCTGGTCAGGAAGGACCCCATGTAGCAGGCTGTCCGTGGCGGTGCCTGTATGGATGCTGCGCTCCACCTGTCATCTCATATCTCTGCCTCCGCCTCCGTCAACCTGCTTCCAGCCCAGCAACCAGCCAACCAACCAGTACAAGCCTGTTGCTAGGGCAACGGCCGCCTAAGGGATACCTCTTTGGTTTCTCGCACCTCCTTGCCCTCCTCCTTCTTTCTCTTTCTTTCTTACTCTGTCTTCCTTTCATTCCCTCTGCGATCCCTGCACCCATCGACATGTCTGTCTGCTTTCTTTCTTTCTTCTGTCTCCCTCTCTTCCTCCCTCTCACTGTCTCCCCCACTCTGTCTCTCGCTCTGTCTCTCTCTTTCTCACTCTCTCGGCTCTTCAAGACTCAAGATGGACAGGTTGCTTTGATGCCACCCCCCTAACTGACCACCAATCAGTTTTATAAATGTATGGTGTTGCAGCCCATTGAGGTTCTGCTTCATATGCACCTACGTCAGTCAATCATGAAATTCATGTGCACTGCGCTGACCGAGATACATTAGGATTTTGTTTGTGTGTGTGTGTATAACTGCAGACATCAGAAACTCTCGGCCTTTGATCGGGTAGTGACAGTACACACAAGAGATCTGGTTGTCCCTCTGTGCCGCGCTGTCACCGCTGGCATTTGAGGGCTGAGAGATAACACCAGGTCAGCCTGATGTGATATTCCCTATCTCTTCACTCAAGGGACATTGAGTAGTGTGTGTGTGTGTGTGTGTGTGTGTGTGTGTGTGTGTGTGTGTGTGTGTGTGTGTGTGTGTGTCTGTGTGTGTGCGCGCCTACTGCATACATCTATGTATCTATGTACATGCGTGTATCTGTTGAAAAGATAGTGCATACAAAATGTCATAACAAAGTACACACTACATCATTTGGCAAACACGGTGAAATTAAAAACCAATATGGCTCTTAGGTTGCATTTTCCTGCCAGGCCATGTAGAGCAGTGACTCATGACAGCAGTGTTTCCTTTTCAAGAGCTGCTCTTAAGGACTGGGTTACTTGTCGTGTGCTGCCCTCTACTGATCAAACGACAGTTTCGCACAATGATTCGTTAACCTCCCGGCGAAACCAGGAACAAGTGAAGAGATCCAGAACGAAATGAGACATCCACTTCTCTACAAAATGATCAAAAGCAAAACAAATGATAGTGGATTCAAAAGAATAATAGGTATCTTGAGTAGGTAACTTGACAAAATAACAAATCAAACTGTGGATTTTGAATATTGGATATTGAATGATAAAATTCAAGTAATGATCTGAATTATCTGTTGAAGTCCTTCCTAGTGGCGTTGAGTTTTTCCAACCCACATATAGCCAAATTCATAGCAATTCATGTTCTCAATTTTGTGCATTACACTGAAGATAATTTACTTTGACAACTTATAAACATAATTAACTAAGAAATAAAAGATTTTATACATTTAAGCAATGTAATAACCCAAATTAAAACAGTCGTACAGGCATTATATATTAAAGCTGATGTACACTGTGAGCCAACATCATGGCCCTGTGAATGCCTGTCATGTTTCTGTCTTATCTCCAATGATGCCAAGTCAAAATCAGGCTAAAGGTCAACGTTTCAGTGTGGGTAGAGCACCAGATGAAAGGCAAAACAAAATGACTCAAATATCAAATATTAACCACCTGCACATTCATGATATTCAGCTCAAATTCAGCTCTAACCCTAACCAGAAGTTTAATGACCTTACTAACATATTTGATAAATGTTTTCATGTTTGGACAAGAAAGATTGACCAGTTAAAGGGATGCCTGGACATTTAAACAGTTATTTTCCTCCGCCAGGTACTAATATGGGGGAAATGCCTCTAACAAGCCATTTTGGGCAGAAACTAACAGTATTCCTTTAACGCCCAGTAAATGATCAGTTAAATTGAAGGTACCTGTGAGTAGGTTCTCCGCCATGACTTTGACCTGCAACTCCAGTGAATGCGTGGAGGCGTAAGTGATCTCAGCGCTGACGTGGGCGACCTCGCCGATGAACACGGGGAACAGGAACTCCGTCTTCTCCACCCGAACCAGCGCAGCCACACAGGGGTCCTGGAGAGCACAGCAGGATGGAGGGATGAGGGTAAGGGGACAGAAGGCAAAAAGGTAGGCCTGGACAACATAATCAACCTGATATGACAAAAATCAAATAACTACTTTTTTTTTAAAAGAGGCATTAAGTAATCTTTGACCTTTATCGACTTGTATCGGCGACAGGTAGAAATCGCAACATCAATAGGACTCATCTCCTTCTACACAAGTCTCCTTTTGTTTGACCCGTATTTTTTGCTAACATGAAAAATCTAATCATACCAGTTTAAAAGGTACCATGATGTCTCTTAAGATACATCAGCACTGAAGGAAAGTTCTAGTCCTAGATGTCTTACATTTTACCTATATTTTCAAACAGGTCTCAGAGCAGACAACAAGCCTTTTATTTTCATGAGGCCCAACTGATTTGGCCATCTACTTCTGATATAAACAAAACAATTGTGGTGAGAGTTTCGGGTGAAACTGGCCGAGCTAGTCACCTTAGCATGTGGAGAGGACATCTGTTTGGTGTTAACGCTTTTTGCGCTGAAAGTGATGTGGTTTCTTAACATCAGATCTTTCTCTTTATTTAGATTCAATATTCATCCTACTAAGGGTCACAGGGGGCTGGAGCCTATCTCAGCATGCATAGGGCGAGAGGCAGGGACCACGCCACAGAATCCCTCACAGGGCGAACATAGCAAGTCATAAAAAAAAGCATAGCAGGTAGTTTAGAGTCTCCAGTCCACCTGACTTGCATGTCTTTGGACTGTGGGAGGAAACCGGAGCACCGCACACGAACACGGGGGAAGAACATTCAAACTCCACACAGAAAAGCACCAGGGCTGGGCATCGAACTGAGGACCTTTACTGTGAGATGCATTTAAATGATGAATGTAATCAAGGATGGACAACAAAGACAAGTAATTGGTACTTTTGAAATATCTGCTCCCTCATGTAGGAATATGTGCAGTGCTGCACATTGTGAGCTAACGTCTTGGGCTGATTTGATATTGTCAGGGTAGTGTTCGGCAGGCTACTCACCTTTTAGTGTTTTCATTCTTTATTTAAGTAGGGTAAAGGTAGAAGTGAGGTTTACCTGTATCTTTGTGAAGCAGGTGCCTGTATGCGTGGATGCATGTCTGTAATGTGTCTGCAAATTTGTCTTATCACCGCTGTGGGAGACAGTGAGACATGATACACATGCCTGTCAACAGCAGATGATGATCAGAATGTTCTAGGAGGTATGATGAGCATCCAGTGCAATTCAGGGTAAAGGTGACCACCGCGATGGAGGTAGGGCACCAGGTGAAAGGTAGAACCAAGCCACAGAGGTAAAAAAAAATAATAATAAAATAAAAAAATCTGGATGAGGCAATGTTGAATGAAAATCAGATTTATTCCCTGGCCTGCAGTTTGAGGCTCACTTTATCAAAGTTTCAAAGTTTGAACGTATAAAGTTTTACATTTTTTTTACAGGTGACCAAGGTAAACTACATCACGTTGGTCATGTTTTTCATACACATTCATTCATTCATCATTCAGACACACTTTCTGTAACCTCTCCCTCCAGTGAAAACAGCGGCCATTGTTTTCGGTGACTAGCCAGTTCACACCATTCACATATAGTCAAGCCTGTTCATTCAGCTGTCGTGGAGCAAGATTCTCCAATTCACACGTCTTGCACGCTACTAAAACATGTACCCGATAAAAAGTTGAAGAGAGAAAACTTGTGTTCTCTTTCTTACAATAAATAAGAAGAAGAATCCAGCCTTAGTCTCTCACCCCATTCTGTGTGTTGCAGTGGCGCGTACTAATGATGCATGCAGCTTCTTCAATCATCTTGAGGATGGTGCCGCCGTGGACGTTGCCGACAATGTTGGCATCATCTGGACGCATGATCCTAGAGTAAACACAGGAATAGTTAGCATTAGCATTTCACGTGGTTCCTAAGTGATAAAGGTAGGTAAAGGTAGGTAGGTAGGTAGGTAGGTAGATACTTTATTAGGTAGAAATGTCTTTGTTACAGCAGCCAGACATAGAATAACACAAGAAATAGAGAAAGACGAAATAAAAAATATAAAAAGCATACAAAGTAATGCAAATAAATGAGCAGGTAGTATAAGAATAATATTAATAATTAATTAATAATAATAATATTAATAGCATCTGGTGTTTATTACCACTTTTATTATAACCACTTTTAAAGAAACATAAGCAGAAGACTGATAACAGCTAAAAGTTGATCAAAGTTGATCCCTCATGTTAACGTTTTCACTTATTTAAGAGTGGGATGCAAAATGTAATAATAAATAAAAGTGACTCATAACTATAACTTCATATTATTATCATTATTATTTGTGCTTGCTTCAGCAAGAACACTCATATTCTTGTACTTTTTTCTTTATGATCATTATTATCATTATGCCCACATTTCTATTGTTGTTGTTAATAATTGAGAAAGATAATGACAGACATGGGCTGTCCCTTATCAATATGGAGACTTGAGTGATGTTTCAGACTTTATAGTCAATCAGTTGTAAGGATTTGCATCACATGTTTTATATCTCGTGCTTACACAATAGCATGTGGTACATATGAGTTAATAGCCTATGTCATTACCACACAAAAATAATTTAATCCAACAGAATGCCAAACCCTGGGCTCAATAGTTTTGTATCACTGACATGTAAAAATGTTTGGCTTGGATGATAATCAACAACATCAGAAAGAATGTTTATTATCGCTCAGACGATCCAGCATGACGTCATGTACATCAGCTGTTGTTGCAAAGATCAAATCAAATCTTTCAGTGTGGAGGCTGAACTAGTCTTACTACTTAAATGGGCACACAGTCATGCACATGACCTCGTTACAGTCTGACTCAACCAATGACTCATTTCAGCACACATGGTAAAACTTTAGAGACATTCCTGCGTGCAATAAAACTTAAAACACAATAAAACACAAACAAGAAAATCTACATTTAGAAAACATTAGCAATCCTGATTACACAATAAATCCAACCACACCAGGAAAGGTCATTTTGAAATTCTTGAATGCTCAATAACAGACTGGAGTACGTACTTCCCCCAGGCTGAGTCACAGTTAGATTGTTTTTTAAATGTTTGGGGAATTTTACAATTGCGACAATGACTTGAGTATCCAACTGTATCAAGGAAGAATAATGAGAAAAAGACATTACAACTCATCATTGATGTGTTATAGACATCAAGCCACTCATTTTCAGTGTGTGTGTGTGTGTGTGTGTGTGTGAGAGAGAGAGA